>JAOXJP010256965.1:0-21407 GCA_025762735.1 Platanus orientalis | reverse complement strand
ATTTATAAGTTATATAAAAAAGAAAGTCTTACGAAAGGAAAAGAAAGTACATAAGCTATTAATAAAAATATAAGTCCTTAATACGAGTAAGTAAAGAAAATGTTAAGAAACGAATGAAAGTTCATAATCTTTAAAAGAATATAAGTTTTTAAACTATGTAAGAAGAATAGAAATATATGATGGTCTTTCTATTGGAGTACAAATCAATGCTATGAAGATCAATGATAAGTGTTAAAAAACTAATGAAAAGTGATAAATAAATATTAAAATAAGAACAATAAAATCTAATAAGCAATATGTGAAGACATGATAAATGATAAGTAACAAGTAAGAAAATAAATGATAAGTACTAAGATAATGATAGACTTGTTAAATATAGAAGTAGAATATCATGTGTTTCATTATGTAAATGTATTATTATGATTGCTAATTGCTTAAGAATGATGCATGCTTTACTTAAAATGATTTGCATATGCATATTCATATTAGGAAAGTATATGCATGGAAAATGAATAAAAATGTTCATTGGGATGTATATTAGGTATCTTCATTATGGATGGATTATACAATATTTATTATATGATTGTAAACACATATTGTTATGTATGTTGTCATGCAAATATATGAGAAAAATATCATGTACAATAAAATCATGTATATTGTCATATGTAGATATGAGAAGAATGTCATATATAAATAGAATCATGTGTATTTTCATGTATAGTTCATATATGAAGAACCATGATGATGAGTATATAGATCTCATGATGATCAGTAGATGATATATGCATACTAGCACATGCCTACACATTAGAAACTGGTATGTATTCTATATGGATATATATTCAGTATTTTTATATTTAAAAATTTGTGTTTTACCCGTCCGATTTTTATAATAGGTTTTATATACCTACTTACAAGCTATAAATCTCATCTATCCATACCATTTTTTCAAGTGATGTTTAGTGTAGATTCATGTTTTCTCTTTTAGTCATTTTAGTTCATTTTTGGACTCTTATTTTGTATTAGACTTTACAATGGGTTGTATTAAGTTTGAAGTTTAAACTTTAAAATTTATAGTTTTATGTTTTATTTGAAATGATGAAAAACTAGTGTTGTAGATGGTTTATGTTTATAATTTATTTTTGTTGCACATTTAAGATTATGATGTTAGTGATTAATTTCATTCCACTGCATATGATATATTTAAGGTTAAGAGTCTAAGTAATCCTATAGGTTAAGATAAAAGTAAAAATTTTATAGTAAATGTTTATGAACCCGATTTAATAGCAGTCCAGTTTCATGCTTAAATAAAGTCAAAATTTTGGGATCGTTACATATACATGTTCGCAACCCCCACATCCCTCTGATTTATATGCAAATGCATTGATTTTTTAATGTGAAATGATAGAACAAGAGCCCCATACTAATCCTTGTAGAATGGTTGTTCATAATATACTGAAAAAAAATACTACAAAAATGGGACAAAATGGGTTTTAAGGGGTTGTTGGTTCAAAACCGGGTTTAAGAATTTCCTCAGATTCGGTTGTTCCTAGAACAATTGAATCTAGGTTGTTCTATAGTAGTTTTGAGCAATAAAAACTTTGTTATTCCTTCCCCTTTTGGTCTTCATTTTGGATTTATAAACCCTTCTTTTTAGGGCTAAATCATCATTAAAAAAACTTATAAATAAAACATAAGAATAAATAGAAATATGAAAATAAATAAATAAAAGATATACACAAAAATTCAGCAAACAAGAAAGAAGAGCATGCTTAAAACATACATGCAAGATAGCATGAAATTATGATTAGATCTATATGAAATAGCATGTTAATGGTCTAAAATTCATTGGTATAACTCTTGATTAGAACATGGAAAGATTGTACAAGTGATCTACATGAATTCAAACAAGATTATGGCAATATGAACATTAAAACATGTATAAAACAACATAATTCAACATTATAATAAAGCAAATAAATTTATAAAATTAAAACACAAAACATATGAAATCATAAAGATCTAGCTTACAAGGGCATATTCTAATCAGAATTAGTAAGAACCCACATTTATTCAACCAAAACCAAGCTCATATGATGGTTTTGGATGAATCCATAGAGTCATTTGCATATAAATGGATGAAAATGAAGAAATCCTATCATGGTAGATTAAATTCTACATAAATTGCAACTTCGAGAGAAAAATATACTCACTTTATAGAGAAAATGACTCCTCCAAAGAGGAATTTGGTATAGTAAATGAGCTTCCTCTTAGAACTCTCATTCTTTATCTTATTCTTCTTCTTCTGGCCCTTCGTTAGTTGCTTTGGTAAGAAGGCATATGAATAAGAAAGTGTTCCAAATTACGGTGATCTCATTTTATTTATAAGTAGATCAAAACTTTAGAGGGATTGAAAAGGCATTTTTTGAATTGTTTGTCCTATAGTCTAAAAGACTTGTAAGATAAAAAGGGATTGAATTTTTGTTAAAAGGTACTCCTAGAAAACCCCAATTCCTAGAAAATTCAAGAATTTATCTCTTACGATCTTATCTAGCATTCGAAAAGAGATGAAGATTACATTCTATTATATTTACTATTTACATGCTCCATAGCATCTTCCCTAAAAACTTAAGAATGATTGGTAAAAGTATGTAACATATAAACATCTCATGTTGGGTTTTGGATGTTTTGTATAGCTTCTGCTTTTTGTCACCTCCCTGGTGATCCTTGTTTTGCCTTTGCTTTTTGTCTGCCTTCTTTCATATATATATATATATATATATATATAAGCTATAAACATTCATGGATAAAATTGTGAAAACATCTTGAATGGTTTCCAAGTAGTCAAAATAGAATGAATTACGTTTGAATCAATCATTTAAAACCTCAATGACTCCTAAGCAAATCTCACTTGTCAAGACTCATCCTCTAATTAATAGTTGAGACGGTCCAACAAATATGAATCCTGAACAAACTTCACTTTAACACTGTTTTTTAAGCTTGAGTTCAATGTCAATCCTCTTTCAACCACCATAAACTCATGAATGAGGATCATTCATGGTCCACAAGCAGCAACTAAAGGTGACAGTTCCTGACCCGAAGAACCAAATTTACTAGACCCCCCATGGTTTTTACAGATTTAACTTTCAGTCTGCATGTTTCTTATATCAACCCAATTCGTTGCCACCCTCATCTGCGGCCAATGTATAGAGAGGAAGCCTTAAATAGTTTCTAATAAAACAGCCTTATTCCCCACCCCCTAAAAACCGCTTAATAAAAATCATTAGTGATAACTCTCCTTTAAAAATTCAAGTAATTTATATATCATTCTAATACTGGAATTAGAGAGTTCCTCAAAACCAATAACCTCTAATTAACACAAGAAAAGTCCTTGAATCTTAATTAGAGATATCCAAGAGAGACCCATTAAAACCAACAAAGAACTTGCAAGCGGGGATGATTATGCCAAGGGCAAACTGAAATTAAAGAACATCTTTCTAATTATCATTTAATTCTACCATGGAAAATCGAGAAGCTACTATGAATGGTAAAAGTGGTACCAGGAGAGAGAGCAGGGAACCATACCTTCAAAACAGTAACACCACCAAAGAGCTTCGCCAGTTTTTTCTTGCAGCTTCTCTTTATCATAATCAGAAATACTCAAATCAATTGTAGATCTCAGCTGTTAGCAGAACAATTGAGTATCAATCAAGATAGGAAAAAAAACCCATCCACTGTTCATGTTCTTGATGTACAAGTGAAAGCTACATGTAACAAAGGAAAAAAAAAATGAAACCAACTTGAAGTAGATAATCTTACCAAGAAAAATTAGAAAACAAGTGGAGTTAGGGAACTTATCAAAAAAACTAAAGTACAGAAACTTACCAAAGAACAATAAAGTGGAAGTAGTTGATATTATTTTTTTTCCTGTAAAGAGGTTGATAGTTGTTTGTACTTTGTAATGGATGGGTGGTTGTGGAGGTGTTTGTTTGTGGTTCTCTTAGTCAGGTGAGTTACCACTTATTAATTATACATATAATACAGTTTAATTATACAAACAAAGTCTAGGAAACAGTTAACGGTTTATTATTTTTATTATTCAATATCTTGGAAACAGTTAACTGTATTATATGCATAATTAACATGTGGTAACTTACTTGAGTAAAAGAACCACAAACAAACACCTCCACAACCACCAATCCACTACAAAGTACAAACAACTACCAACCTCTTTGCCAGGAAAAGAAATATCCACTACCTCCACTTTATTGTTCTTTGATAAGTTCCTGCACTTCACTTTGGTTTTTTTGTAAGTTCCCTAACTCCACTTGTTTTTCTATTTTTTTTTTTTTTGTAAGCTCCTCCACTTCAAGTTGGTTTCATTTATTCCCTTTTTTTTATTACATGTATGCTTTCATATGTGCATTAAGAACATGAACCGTGGATATATATATAATTGATTGATACTCAATTGTTCTGCTAACAACTGAAATCTACAATTGAATTGAGTACTTCGGATCATGATAAAGAGAAGCTGCAAGACAAAAACTGGTGAAGGTCTCTGGTGGTGTTGCTGTTCTGAAAGTATGGTTCCCTGCTCTCTCCTGGTACCACTTCTCAACTGACAGTTGATATACCATGGATCACATTTTTCATATTCTATCATTCATTTTGTAAGTAAAAAAATACTGCCATTCAAGCAACACATTTAAAGGACTAGGTTTGAGTGAGTTGAGAAGGATCAGGGACTTATCCTGGTGTTTCTGTATCAGACTGTTCTGACAGTAGCTGGCCAAATCAGTAATAATATCACTGCCTACCAATTCTGGTCTTCATGGGGTTTGCTGATTAGTCACATAGTTTGAGACACTCGTAACCAAGAGGGAATACCCAAAGATATCTTTCTACCTAAAGTGATCTTCTTAGCCATTGAGCTGAAGAGCATCCCAACACCTACTAAAAGCCCCACTTCATGAAACAAACTATATGATGGGAATTTGAAGATTAAATCATCAAACTATACTTCACTCAGAGCATAACTACACCAGGTGTTAAAACTGCAGTGCTAAGACCAAGATTTTCATGATTGATCACAGATCACTACAGAATTTACTTCATCTCACATAACCTTTTCGTTTTTGCAAATCATTGGAGACACTAAGTATCAAAATTTTAATTATTTATATGGATTATGGTGACTAACAATGCCCCTTTTCATCGACATGGAGCCCTAGCAAACTGTCATGGCCTACTTTGACCTGAAGAACACTATAGTGATAGGTGTCACAATCTTATTGCAACACCACTTCCCCTCAGCCACAATCTGGCCATCCAGCAAACTCATTACTTAAGAAACAAAATTCTTCTTCCTATTTTCCTACTCAAAGTTCACAGCAACGCATCTGTTAATACTCAAAGCAAATACATTATATTCAGTAATCAACAAGGCCTCTAGCCTCTGTTTTTTACAATTTATGAGTTAAAATAGCAGAGAGCGCACAATGTATTAGAACCTCATCAACCTCCACGCACACCAATACTTGTAAAAACGAAAATACAACATAGAATTGTCTAAAAAAGAAAAAACAATACCATATAGCGATGCACATTGTCATCATTCCCACCCAGGAGCTCTGCTTTCATGACGATGAGCTTGATGAATCAAAGAGTGAAACCCTGCGCCTCTTGTTTGGAAGTGCTAATCCTGATGAAAATTCTGGAGAGGCAAAAGCCCTATCCAGGACAGACCTCAGGGCCTGCTGAACAGAACTTGCAAGGAGGTGGCGAACCTCAGTATTGTCAGCATTTCCTTCTTTGCAGCTAGTCATTACAAAGACATTCTTCACCCTACCTCCCAAGGTTGAGATCTCTGCCCTCACTGTTTTCAGATGGAGAGCCTCAAGCGACTGTCTCAGATCAGACAGAAGCTCAGGCCGATACTCACAACACAGAGACGCTGTGATAGAAAAAGGCCCTCCATCTGGTCCATCATCGTGAGGTTCAACCTTCACCTCATCAACGTCCATTGGGATAACAAAACCTTTACTTGCTTCTGTTGCATTTCTCTTCAGCTCCTTCACATTACTGATCACTTCTGCAAGCAATGAAGCTTTGTCCATCTGTGCACAAAAGTGAGTTCAGAGCTTCAGGAAACCATTTTAATGCTCATATAACAAACTCTTCCAGCATAGGCGCTTCTTACTTACATTTGCAACGAGTCAATGACACATCATGAATCTCATCACAACATAACACCATGTGAAACACTAAATAGACAATGGTTAATCTCCAAAACCAATATTCTCCATGGATATTTGAAAGAAATACAATTTCAATCGGAATATCATGTTTTTACTTTAAAATACAAGCAAAAATTGACAATTAACAAACATTAAATCAACAGACAGAAAAGGGTAGCCCAAGAATCTTTCTCTTTATTTTATCCCCCTCATTTTACAAGGCGCAGGGGGGGGGGGGGTGGGGGCGGAGGGGAGGGATGACATGACATGAAAATTTTAGGTTAGGAGAAGTTGACATCCAAATCATTCCCTTCAAATACCATTTCCTTTAACACTGACTCTTAGATATATTCTAGATATTTTGAAACAGAAAAATTCTTCATAAACAAAAAACAAAAGTATTCTAAGATTACTGAATGTAACGGGCCTAAAACAATGGAAACTGTTACTTTTCAACTATGGTCACAAGGTATAATAATAATCCAATATTTTTGAAAACCTATATCTATTATACTATGCATAAAAGTAATACTCCAACAGGAAAAGAAAATTTTATATTTTTCCTAAAACGGGAAAGGTGAAGGACAAAAAATATGTGTCGAGGTAGCGAAAAGACATGAGATCATTTAACAGAAGATATAGCCCTGTAGAAAAATTGTAAAGCTGTATCAGTACAGCTCATTCAGCTCTAGTATTTTCTTCCGTTTTTTGAAATCTTTCCTTTCTTATCAACAATAAAAACACAAACAAAAATGGAAGTTAAGACCCTAGATAGAGTGGAATTGTGGAATGGGACTGTGTACCCAATTTCAAGTAGTTAAGAGGAGGCTCTGATGAGCTGAATTGACATATAACTACAATTACAACTTGTTCCTATTGTATTTCTATTTGCATCTCTACCTAAGGATTAATGTTTAGTTCAATATCTTCCTCTCGGGTCATAACTGTGTAAATTGCTTGCCCCATTAAAAAATTGTTGCACAACTGCTAAACAAGATTACAATTATTTGAAGATGCCAGCTTGCTAAGTTGGTAAAGTCTATGGGTGTTGTACCACATACCTGGGTTCAAAACCCATCTTCACCTACTGATAAATTAACTACTGATGTTTACCTTCCAAAAATTAGATTACAATTATTTGATCTAAAATAACTACAAGAATGGAATGAACCTGGGGTATACATCGACCAGGGTTGTGGGCCTTGAGCTAAAATCACTCGGTTGGAAACTTGGAATCTCTTGTGTCGTAGATTGATAGAATAGAGATAATTTATAGCAACACCATATAAAATCCCACAGAATAGCCATAGCACACAAGGATAAGGCAATAAAGTTGTGAAGGTCTCATTTGGTTACTATTTCTATTTCAATAAAAGATCAAAACGATCTTATTTTGCATCTGATGCAGCGGAATAGCAAGGAGAAGAATTGTCTCCTTTGTTGGGAAAAACCCTAAACTTCACCAAGGAAAAGAAACTCATTCTAAAACTTTTATTAATGAAAAACTGAATTTCCTTGAAGGCTACAATGCTTTAAATAGATAAAAGAAACCCTAATTCGTGTTAGGCACAAAATTAGACTAATTTGGTAAATTTTACCAAAAATAGAAAACTCGAGTTACTAACAAAATCAAATACTACTATCACTAATAAACATCCCAGAACAAATGAGATCTTATTTTGACTTCTAAATAGAAAGTTATAGCGAAAAAGAAAATTACTAAAAGTAGGAAAAACATTGATTTGATGGCCTTAACGAAGGAATTTAAGCTAAAAGTGGCAGTGCTCATGGCGAAGCGATGAATTTTGATTATCGCGAAATTTCGCTTAAGCTCACCAAATTTCACGTAATTCCATTCTTAGGGCTCATGATTTCTACTAGAGCTTTTTGCTTTTCTTGTGTGTAAACTTTTATCGGTCCCTCTGCTCAAGGAAAGCTTGTGTTGTCTGTTCTACATCAGATAAGAGAGGATTAAGAAAATGGAGGAATTAGCTTTCCTAAGCTAAGGTAAGCTTGATCTTCTTAGATCTATGCTAAGTAAGCTAAAAATGGATTTACATGTTTATCTACATGTATTTCCTTTAAATAATGAATCTCATGCATTATGAATTCTTGTAAACTATGATTTTATAACTCTATAATTTTCATGAAATATTTTGATGGATGATTTGCTTGATTTTCTATGAAAAGTATGATTATTTGGATTAGTGATGAGTCTATCTTAAATATATTGATTAAAGGTAATGTTAGAAGATGATTATGAAGTGTGTTGATCTCTATGTAATGATATAACGTATTGTGGTGTATAAATTGCTTAAAGAACTTTATAAAATGATTCAAATATGATATGCTTAGAGATAGTAAATGATTAGATGACATATATGTTTTAATTGTTATCCAAACCATTGCTTATGTCATGTATTTAGGTTTTATGATGTTTAAAAATATATGTAGGATTGCATGATTTCTCTCATTGATAAGGTCAAATAATAATTTATTAATGTTAGACATATTCTTGATCTTGCTAGCATATTTATATCATGTGAACATAGTTTTCTCTTACATTATGATTGAATAATATGCCAAGTAATGGTAAGATGACTAATAATAAACAATATTTGAAACAAATGTAGGATAAAAAGAATGAAATAAGATAAGAAAAGAAAGTAAACATAACTGTCTAAATAACGAAAGTCCACCATTATAAGCTAAATGATGATTAGTATTAAGGGAGAAGTAAAAGTAATTAAGATATAAAGGATAAGGAACATGATAGGCTTTTCATTGAAGATACAATTCAATGGCGAAGTATGATGACCCGTCCCATTAAGGTATAATGCAATGGTATAATGGCCCTTTCCTTTAAGGTATAATGCAATGGTATGACGGTCTTTCCCATTTGGGTATAATACAAGGGTATGATGGCCCTCCCACTGAGGTATAATGCAATTGTATGATGGACCTTCCATAGGGTATAACGAAACGACGACCTTTCTATTAGGAATATATCTCAATGGCAAAATATAATGGTCCTTGCCATTATGGAATAACATAAAGTGCCAAGATATGAAATAATACGAAGGTCTTACTATTGGGAAATAAAAAATATGTAAGAAAATAAGCTATGCCAAAAAGCAATGAAAAGTTCATATACCAAATAAGAATAAAATGTCAAGATAAGAAATGAAAACACAAAGGTTTCAAAAGTAATGAAAAGGTCCTTCTAGTAGGGAATGATGCAACGTGCTAAATAATAACTAAAGGTTCTATTATTGAGAAATAAAATAAAATATGATAATAAGATAATAAAAGTTCTTAAGATATATAAAAGAAGTGAAATAATGTTAAGGATGGATGGAAAGTTATGAGAAGATGAAACGATAAGAAAAAAAAGGAAAACATATAAATTTTAAAGATTAAGTTATAAGTCATATAAATAAAGAAAATAGTTAAGACAATTAAATGAAAAATATCTAAGTTTCATAAATAAAAAATTCCTAATTTATGTAAGCAAATAAAGTTTCATGAAAGGAAAATAAAGTACATAATTTATTAATGAAAATATGAGTTCCTAATATGAGTAGGTAAAATAAATGTCAAGAAAAAAATGAAATCATATACTCTTTAAAAAAAGATCAAAATTTATAAAATATGTATGAAAAGAAGATATAATCTTAAGAAAATACTAAAAGAAGAACAATGAAAGTTATTTGAAGTGATAAGTGAACTTCAATGAAGTGATAAGTGAACTTCAATAAAGTGATAAGTAGTAAAAGAACCTAAGAAATAAAAATGCTAAGGATAATGACTAGTAAAAAAAAATGAACTATATTAAACAATACAAATGGTAAAAGTTTATGAAAGCTATACTGTAAACAATAAATGCTAAGGTAAAGATGAATTTGTAAGAATAAAAGTTGATATACATATATTTCACCATGTCAATTGTCTTGTTATAACTGCTAATTACATATGAATGATGCATGTTACTTTGAAGTAGTTTACCTATGCTTATTCTTATTAGTAATGTGTAGGTCATGCATAAAAATCGTTAGAAAAAGCTTATCAAGATTATACTATGTATCCCTATCATAATATGCTTAGGAAATTCTTACCATGCCATTGTATATTCATATTGCCATACTTATCATCATGCACTTATAGAATGCCATGTCTAAGTAGAATCATGCACATTGCCATGCGTAGATATTAGAAGACTATCATGTATAACTAAAATTATGTGTATTGTCATGTATAATTCCTACATGATGATGAATGCATATATCTTGTGATGACTAATAGATAATGTATGTATACTAGCGCATGTCTACACGTTAGAAATTGGTATTATTTTATATGGAGATATATTTTTATATTGAAAGATTCATGCTTTACTTATCTGATTTTGTAGTAGGCCTTGTGTGACATCCTGTACCTAGATTACACACATATTACGTACATGTATGTCTCATGTGTTTTGTACATGCTTGACATGATTTAAATGCATTTATAATGATTTGAAAACTTAACCAACTTTAGAGATACATTAGTAAAAATTTAGGAAGAATTAGTGAGAAAAATTTATGCCACTGAAAATATATCGAAGTCTAGATTCCAACATTACAAATGACGAACAAATTTGACACTGAATGAAGAAGTTATGGCCGATTTAATACAAGAAGGTATGAAGAAAAAATATATATTTAGAATTCAGCCTCTTCTAGAGTTTTTATAAAAGGCCAAGAACTCGATCTAATTTAATACAAAAATACCAAGAGAAAAAGAGAGGAAGAGAAATCAAAGAGAAAGCTAAGGTTTGAAGGAAACTTTGGAATTTTTTAAGAAGGGGTTAGAGAGCTACCGCAAGCTTTGGAATCCAATTTTCTATTGAAAGTGGCAAGTACTCACATAAAGTTTACATGTTTTATTTTTTGTTTAGGTTCTTAGAGATTTGTTTGATAAATTTGATGTTTTGAAATGATGTTCCATGTTTTTAAAAGCTTTGTTTTCTAAAAAATATGATAAGTCTTGAAAGTCTACAAACTTGCGAATAATCAGATAAAATTTAAATTTTTTGATCTATTTTTAGGATCGTAGAGATTTGTTTAAATTTTAAAGACTAATTCCCCATGTTTTAAGTCATGAATTTTTAGAAAATTACTATGTTTGGACTAATAAACATATAAGTTATAATTTCTGCAAAGTTTTCTTTAAGAACTCTTCATATCTGATCATGTTTTATTATTTAAAAAAGGATTATAAATTGTTTAGTTTGTTTTGATCATGTTTAGAATAAGAACATTCATATTTCCTAAAGGTGTGGTTAAGGATTAAAAAGCCTATATAATTCTATGAAAGTATAAGTATTATTTATAATTAAACCTGATTTTAATGAAACAATATTCTTAGTTTTTGCTTAGATTGAATAAAAAAATCCTCTATTTTTGTAAGATGAACTAACCACGATTTTATATGCATCTTAATAAGAGTATAAATTTTAGGAAAAACAGAAAATCATTATTTTTTTAAAAGTTAAGTTTAAAAAGGATCGTGCATAAAATATTACATTGTGAACTATATCATTCTTAGTTATGTATTATTTTGTTTGAACTCTTCTATAAAATGATATTATTGTTATGAGTATGATAAAACAAATGATTGTTTTGGATATTAAGAGGTAAACTTTGATAAAAAAAAAAATAAACTTCACAAAAATTAGTGTGATTGTATTTAAAGATGAGAGGGAAGTAAGGTGATTCATGAGAATTATGAATGTTTTAGAGACCTTAAATGTTATATTTAAAAAAGTTAATGATTAAGAGACCCATTATGATTATTGTTATGAAACCCATTGTGGTTTGTTATTTTAAAGATTCTCTTGTGGATTATATGTTTAAGAAAAAGCAGTAGTTAGAGATGGACACCTCAGTGATTATACATTTAAAGACCTACTCATAGGTTTTGTATATGAGAATGATTCAGAGACCTACTCACAAGTTTAGTATGTGAGAACCATTCAAAAACCTACTCATAAGTTTTGTATGTGAGAACCATTTAGAGATATATTCACAGATTTTGTATGTGAGATAACCACTATGTGTTAAAAGTCTTCAACATTGTAGAAGTGTATATTTTAAATACATTGGAGATTGTAGATGAGTGGAATAGGAGATAAGTTAAATAATTGTGTTAAGAGACCGTTAAATGGTTAGGAGCAAGTGAACATTAATGTTTTAAAGATCCTATGAGGATTATAGGTGAAAAAAGTGTTTGAACTTTAGAAGTTTCATAAGAAAAGTTAATAGATGAATGATAAGATTTTTGTATGATAAGTATAAGTATTAAGTTTTGTTTAAGAAAGAGCATAAAATAAGAACAAAGATAAATAAGATAAGTTTTGATTGTAAAGTCATTGCATTAGAAAATGTAAATTTACATAAAAAGTTTTTTTTTTTTTTTGTAGCATGTATTATAAACCTTAGTTTAGATATGTTTTCAATAAAGTTATTTTGAAAGTATACGTGCTAAGTCTTGACTCATATTCTATTGTAGCATTTATTTTATTACCTGAGAGCTATGGACACACTCATCCATAACGTTGTTTTTTCCAAATTAGTTTTATATAGCAGGTGAGACCATTGAGCACTATGAAACATGACATAATACAAGGAAAGATAGATTAGAGGATTCACTTTATGTTATTTATTTTTAGTTATATGTTTAGACTTTTATTTCTATTTATGTTTATAAACCCATGTTAGGGATTGATATGTTTATGAGAAGTTAATTGAAAGGATTTTTAAATGGCTAATTCTCTTCCACTATGATGTAAGTGATTTGAGAGTTAGATTTCGTTGCACATGGAAATGATTTAGATTAGAAGTTTATTTTTCTATTATTGGTATGAATGAATTAAGTGAATGCAAAAGTAAAATAGAAAAAAAAGAGAAAAGAAAAAAAAAATTAAGGACACTTTTATATTATTCTACTACGAAGAGTCATGAGTAAGAAGAGTGTTAAAGAAATTAACACTCTAAAGTCTTATCTAGTGATGGAATTTTGGAGTGTTACATTTTGTGTACCTACTTACAAGTCATGAATCTTACCCATCCATACCATTTTTTAGGCGAGATTTAGTATAAGTACGCTACGTGGAGTGCCTAGAGGCTAGAAAAAAAGCATACGGTGCATGTTTTATCTTTCATTAGTTTAAGTTTACTTTAGACTCTACCTTTGTGCTAGACTTTTATCATGTTTTAGTTATAATGATGGGAGACGAGTTTATAGATGGTAAACATTGATGGTTTATTTTTGTTGCACCTTTAAAATTATTATGATAGTGATAAATGATTCTTATTCGTCTGTGTATTCTATGTTAAATCTATGATTAAGGTAAAAGGATAAAAATTATAGTAAATTTCATATGGATCCGATTTAGTAGCAACCTAGATTCATGCCTAAATAAGGTTTGAAATTTGTTGTCGTTATAGAGCCCATCAAGCTTACCCCAATTAGCACAGGTTTGGATTAACGGGTAGATTGAACGGATTGATGGGTTTTTTTTTTTGATAAAAAGATCATATATTGAAAATTAGGGAGGAGTCTGCCTAAGAGCATACTCATCAAAAAACAATGCATCATCCAACCAAGAGGGAGGGGAAGAATGCCATTCTTCTTGAGCAATGGACTTGGCCCCATATTTGGCTAATAGATCAACCACAGAGTTTGCACAACGATTAATATGCGAAAAGCTAATTAAAGAGAAAGAACTAGAAAGGACAAAGCAGTCATGGATAAGAGAGCTAACAGACCAAGGGACCTCTTTATCCGGGTTTTCAAGAAGGTTTATGACTTCAAGGGAGTCACCTTCCAAAACCAAAAACTTAAGCCCTAAAGCATAGGCCGTAGTCATAGCAAATAACATCGCATAGCATTCAGTAGCTAGCACAGAGTCCACCAAACAATGATCAGAAGCTGCATGCAAAAAAGTGCCCCTATAATCATGAATCACCACCCCTACTCCACCTGATCGAGAAATTTGACAAAAAGAGCCATCAAAATTCAGCTTCACACACTCCATATCCGGGGGCATCCAAAAAAACCTAGCAATCCGCTCATCATGCAACAAAAAGGTGTTAAATCTAACAAAAGATTCATTCAACATCCTGAAAGCAACAAATATAGAGTTAGACATATTAAAAGATAATTTTTCAAAGACAGCCTTATTATGGGCTTTTTCATATGTTCTAAGCAAAGATAACAATAGTGCTTATAATATCATTTTTATCATGTCTAGAAAAGCTGTTTAAATTATACCAAGACTTTATCTATTCAGAGAAAGATTGGGAGTCATCCAAGAGGGTTCTTAGGGATAGGGGGGACACAAACCTAATCGGGGCTACACATTTGCATTTGATTAGATAATGCATGGTGGATTCTTTTGCCTCTTTATATAAATGGCACAAATCCATGATAGAGATCTTCCTTGAGGTTAAGTTTTCCTTAACCGGAAGAGCCTTTCTATAAGCACGCCACATAAAGTGTTTAAATTTTGGGGGAACATTGAGCGACCAAATTGAACTCCAAGGAAATGAAGAGGTGGGATTGCTAAGAGGGGAGGGGTCTGATTTTGATAACTCTAAGAGTATGATTGTAAAGATAAGAGATAGGTAGATCTGACCGAGAAGTCTCCTTTTTTATCCGGAGTCCAAATAAGTTTGTCATCGAGATTTGGATTGGGAAGATGGATCCTCTTAATCACTTCAACATTTTCGGGGGACACCATGTGCGAAATACTCTCAAGATTCCACTCTCTAGACTCACTATGAATAAGTTGCGAAACCTTATGAACTTGTGGGGGCTCTTGAGAGGTTGGGGTGAGTTTGAAATTATTCACATTTGGGATCCACGGGTCCTTCCAAACATCAATATGAGATCCATTTCCAACCCGCCAACAAAGCCCCTTAGCTAATAGGTCTCTACCCCTCATAATACTCTTTCAGGCCCAAAAGGAATTATTTTTGCATTTAACAGTCATGAAGGAAGTCCTAGAGAAATAGAGAGATTTAAGTAGGCGAACCCATAGGCTTTCTGGTTGTTGAATAATTCTTCAAGATTGTTTAGCAAGGAGTGAGAGATTGAAATGATGGAGATCACGAAAACCCATGCCTCCTTCCCTCTTGCTTTTCTACATAGTATCCTAAGCAACCCAATTGATCTTTTTGTCATTATTACCACTACCCCACCAAAATTTATGTTGAGAGGATTTGACTGCTTTATAAATGGTCTTTGAGATCAGGAAACAAGACATAGCATAGGAAGGAATAGAAGCAACAATCGATTTTAACAAAATTTCTTTTCTGGCCCGGGGCAACAATTTCCCCTTCCAGCCTTGAATTCTAAGCCTAGCTCTCTCTTTAATATAAGAAAAAAGGAAAATCTTATCTTTTCCAATAGACGAAGGTAACCCTAGGTAGTTTCCCTCAGTCTGAGTTTGTTTAATCTTAAGAATTCCCAACATCATTCTCTTAAATTGATGGGGGGTATTATGGCTAAAAATTATATATGATTTCTCTTGATTAATAGTTTGCCTAGAGGCTTCACTAAACTTCACAAGGAACTCTTTGATTTCATTAACTTCTCTAGGGGAGACCTTAGAGAAGATATAACAATCGTTAGCAAAGAGGAGGTGTGAGATAGAAGGGCTCGTCTGATTGATTTTAATTCTAGAGATCTTCTGATTATTTTCTAGATCAATTAGACCTGCCGAAAGCCCTTCAGTACAAAGGATAAAAAGGAAAGGGAAAAGCGGATCACGTTGGTGAAGACCTCTAGATGGGTTGATATCCGAACCAGGAGAACCATTTATTAGGATGCGATAAGAGATCGAAGAGACACATTCTTTAATCCATTCTTGCGACTTTTGATTGAAACCCACTCATTTCATCATAGCAATAATCATATCCCATCCAACTCTATCATAAGCTTTACTCATATCAATTTTTATAGCCATATGATGGTTGTTAGACTTGTCCTTTTTCATAAAACGAAGGATTTCATGGGCAATGATAATATTATCTGAAATTTGACACCCCTTCACAAAGGCACTTTGATGAGGAGATATAATTTCTGGGAAAACAACCATCATCCTGTTTGCCATAGATTTTGCAATGATTTTGTAAAAAGAATTACACAAACTGATCGGTCTAAAATTAGATATAGATTTAAGGCATTTAATTTTGGGAATCAAGGCAATGAACGTTTGGTTTAGAGAGGAGATAGAATTATTTGAGAAGAAATTTTTAACAGCTCCTATCACATCTTCCTCTACTATATCCCAATGTTCTTGAAAAAATCCCGCTTTAAACCCATCATGGCCAGGAGCCTTAAGTTTACCCATCTAGATGACCGCACGTTTGATTTCCTCGCTACTAAACTCTCTGGTTAGAAAATCTTTTGACTCATTTGAGAGGAGAAGATAAGATTTACTAGTTATCTCCTGGACTTGGGAGTTAGTTGGGCTATTAGATTTGAAAAGGGAGGAGAAGAAATCTTTTGCCGTATTTTGAATATTGGTTTGACCCTTAATCCACACACCATCAGTTCTTTTAATAGAGAGAATTCTATTTTTGGTTCTTCTAATGATTGTGGAAAGATGAAATTTTTTTAAGTTTCTGTCGCCCCACTTAAGACAATTGGCTCTAGATTTCTAGGCCTACAATATCACTTCTCTATGAATCCAATCATTGAGATTTGCTTCCTCCTTTCTAATATCTTTTAGGGTTTCCCCGTTTGGTTGGAGCTTGTGAAGCTTCTTCAATTTTTCCCAGGCCTTTTTGATATTATGCTCAATGCTACCAAAGACCGTCTTGTTCCAGTACTTAAGGGAGGGGGGAAGAGCAGTAATGCACTCTTCATATTTAGATACTCTATTTGCATTATTGTTGTTATTCCAAAGAGTTTGGATTAGCTCCCTACATGTAGGGTGGGTGGTCTAGGCCCATTCAAATCTGAAGGGGTGAGGAAGGAAGCACTGAGTCGGATTTGTATCCAAAACCAGGCAACTATGATCAGAACCTTGCATGATCATATTTTCCATGTGTGCATTAGGGAAGATTGTTTTCTACTCCTCATTAACCACCGCTTTATCCAAACGTTCTTTTATATGTTGAAAACCACTTTGTCTGTTCACCCAGGTGAAGTGGGGGCCATGGTGGCCTAAATAAATAAGGTTCCCCACTTCAAGAATTCTACTGGCCCTTCTCAGACAGCTGTTGGGATTCTAACACCCCCCATTTTATCATCCCTGTCCCATAGACAATTCCAATTGCCCATACAAAGAAGGGGACCATTTGTAGCTGAAAATTTTGAAATAATGAGGTCATAAAAGATATGCTTGAGTTCTCTAAAAGGTTCCCCATAGACAAAAATAGATCTCTAAATTCGATTAGTATCACTCTCAGTAATACGGACAGACATAAATCTATTGTTTAGGTCAGAAACCCTGACATCAACCTCCTTCTTCCAAAGAATGACCAAACCACTCGAAAGCCCTATGGCATCCACAACTTTGACATTCCAACCTTTGCTGAGCCTAAACTTCTTTAAAAAATCACTACCACAACACTTAGTTTTAGACAAAAAAATAATTTGCGGGTTTTTCGACTTTATCATCGCCCTTAGTGCCCTAGCTATCAGGGATTTCCCGATTCTTTGACAGTTCTAAGCGGAGATCTTCATGGGTCACCAATGTGCTATTTTGGGACAGACACTGGAACCCATTCAGTGGTTGGACTTTGGATTTTAAACTAGAGAACGCCTAACAAACGACAACTAGGACTGTAAAGACTCCCCGTTCTCATTCCACAATTAGGGAGGTAGAAAAAGGAGTGGAAAGGAAATTGTGACTTTACTGGCAGCTGATTTGAGTGACTCTGTTTTCTAGGGGGGAAAAGAGCTGGGTAGTCTTTAGCTCTAACAACAGAATGAAAAAAGGTCTAGACAAGGATAGCAATAGGGATAGAGTGGGGTAATGTTTTGTGCCAATTATGGCTTAATAGGTACTTTGAGAATGTTCTTTTAGAGATTTTATTATACTTGGTAAAACCCGTTTTGACTTGAGCATTTGGGGTTATTTGATGATGAATCAGAGTTTTGTTTAGATAAGTCCTCTTGCGAAAGTATCTTGTTATTGGCTTTAGACGATGATTGCTTAAGTTTCTTAACAAGAATTTTAGACCCAAATTGAGAATTATTGAGAACTCCAATACTATAACAAGCATGAAATAAGTATGAGGGAAAGCATACCTTATGTTTTTGAAATAATGGAAAATTTCTTTGAGTTTATAGTTTACCTCACCCTGACGGGTGCATAGAGCTTTCTCATGAGCTTTAGCTTCCCATAGTTGGACGAGTTCATTTGCGTGACAGCTTGTCCTCTTCAACTGGTGAGAACATACCAGGGATTTTAGTAATGGCCACCTCCACTTCAACTTACTCATCTAACCCTTGTAAATAAGGGACCTTTAGATTCTACTGAGAAGAAGCTTCGACTTCCCTTCCATGTTTCTGACCTTCTCCCTCCTTATCAATCCCCATTTTTGCACTTCCTTCAAACCCATCCTCCAGCCCAGGTTCCACCATCTTCAGCTTCACTTTCCTATCTGAGCCACTAAGGTTTTCCATGGAATTACTCTCCGGACCACCATCCATCTCCACCACTTCTCTATTTCTTTTAGTGGTGGAAGAATCCTCCAATTTGAAATGTGGCAAATTAACTTGATTCTCCATCTCAGCTAGTCTGGTGGGAACAAAGGGAGTTGACCCATTACAGGTCAGGTTGAGACCCGAGGACTGCTTTTTTGACCCATTAATAGGTCCATCAACCTTTTTGAGATCCAAGAGAGACGTAATCTGGAGATTTAGGGGAGACGTTTCATACCTACCTGCTGACCTGGAAGGAGAAAGCATGCTTGCAACCACTTTGTTTCCCCTAATCCTCTTGTCCTTCGATTTCAGCTGGTGACTCAGGGTAAGTGCCACACCTTTATCAGAATTTGTGATTGAAAGGGTAAGGCTTTTCCTTTTTGGCCACTCAACCTGCGAGAGAGCTAGATTTTCATCATGATATGAGGGATTCAGTCCTGCATGGCTAGATGAATTGTTGTTTTGTGAAGGGGTAGTTGTAGGACATGACTTCTTTTCGACTAACAATGCCTTAGGATCCTGTATATTATCACTTGGGGAAAACTTCACTTCTCCTTTTTTGTTGACAGCTTGAGAGGAGGGATCAAGGTTGATGTCACAAACTGCAACAAGCCCAGGAGCTGTTGGGAGGTTTGGTGAATCGTGCCCTTCCACCGAGTCCAACATACTCAAGAGAGGTCGGACATGACTTAGAGTTTGGAGACTCTCCTGAGCACTCACTCGGGTGTCTTTGCTACCATTGTTGTTCCTTGAGGAAGATGAGGCCATTGATCTATTGAAGAAGTGGTGTGGAGCTGATAGTTTAAAACTTCCCTCATGCTTTCTAGGTGAGTCTGTCCTCATGCCAACCGCCGAACCTCTTGCATGTTGAATGTCCTCAACCGAGCTACCCTTACACCTTACTTTAAATTTTCCTATACATTCCCTCTCCTCATGGTCGAGCTTCCCACAAAAATAACAGTAGTTACCAAGACGCTCGTATTTGATTGTAATGGGATGGACAACATCATCTTCACATCGCAAAGAGAATGACTTTGTTAACAGTTTTGATATGTCTAGGCCTATTCTGACCCAGAGATAGCCTAGTTCTCCATGATCCACCATCTTGAAACTTCCCATTTTTTTCACCGAAACCTTTGTTGTCGCATCCTTAAAATGGTTGCATGGCACCCCGTGGAACTGAGTCCAGTATTCCAATTATGAGAACTCAACCGAGTTAAAACTAGTGCCTGACTTCCATGTTGCAAGTGTAATGGTATTTCATTTATAGTTCCATGGACCATTAGTCCATAATTTACAAAAATCCATGGCATTTTGAAAAATCACCCTGTAGCTCCCATCTTTAAGTGGGTAGATGTTAACAGGTTTGGACCAAGTCCATGCTTTTGTTAAGAGACTAACGAACAACTCCCTGTTATGGGGTTTACCCATTAACGGTTTAGCTAATGTTGAGATAGACCATCTACCCTTGTGGTCATCTCTGCAATGTTTTGCCATTATCACCTCTTGATTGAACTGTTGTTTTTTTTGTTAGTTGATTTTGCATGATGCCCAAAGTTGAAACAACAGCTCTTTTTCGTCTTCTTCTTGAGCAGTTTATAGATTAGACAGATCTACTATCTTTGAATTTTTTGTGGCTTCTTTCATGAGTGAATAAGAAAAAAGGGGGGGGGGAAGGTAGAAATAAAACTAAAACCTGAACTGATTAAAAGAAACAATCAGGATGAAATGGAGAGAAAACATGACCAGAATCCTGACGAAGAGATCGACACGGCTAACATCTTCAAGAGAAGAGTAGCAAGAAGGCACTTACTCCACTTACTCCACAAGGGAGACGATAGCAAGTAGCAGATGGAACTTAACGGATTGATGGTTTGGTTGCAATGGATCTAATTGGAGGGAAATTGGATTCTTATTACATTTCATTTTGGGACATGTTTTGGGAAATGTAATAATAATACTTTTATAGTTTGATTCAAATGTAATAGAATTAATACACTAATAGAAGACATTATATTGATGTAAATACGTAGTTGTGCGTATGACACTTTACGTTCATAGTCATGTAGATGTGGAATGGATGGTTTACGTTTTGCTACGTACTTATATTGATTAATGGATCTAGATGGCTATGTTTTTACTATTTTCTGCTACATTCTATTATGAATAGAATGACTATGGTAATGTATAAATGAATGTTTTATGTTTTGACATGAAATTAAATGTAATAGATTATGAGATTATAATACTGTAATACCCCGCACCATGACACATGTATTACTGTGCACGTGTCACACTTAAAATGCTAACACTTGTTATATAAGTTTTGTACACACATAGGATCACTTAAATGTACATATGCTGATCTAAATGTTAGAGTAATTTTAGAAAGGTGCTAACAAAAATATGGAAAGAATTTATGAGTCAAAGTTATACCTTTATATAGGCATGAAATTCTAG
>JAOXJP010256944.1:0-21410 GCA_025762735.1 Platanus orientalis | reverse complement strand
GGTGAAGGTTTTCAAGAGAGTGGGAATTTAGGTTTATGGGAAATAGGAAGTGAGGTGGAGGAAGAGTGTAGTGGAGTAACATGTGGCATCCAAGTGTGCAAGTGGTAGCCCATATTACAAAATAACCAAAAAGACCCCCAAGAAAATTACAATTATAACCTCACTACATCACTCAAAATAAAATGAACTAGAAAATACACTATAAAAATTTAATAACAAAGACCTCTTATAGGTCCATTTTAGCTGACAGGCATTCCCTACATCTCTAACATTGTGGTCTAGATAAAGGTGCATTGTGGTTGGGTCGAGTTGCCTCCTATATTGAGCCAGAAGTTTGATATTTTTTCTAAGAGTATTGCAGGATGCCTCCAGTCGGGTACGACAACAGTAGAGTAACCAGATTATCCTCACAATAGCTATGAACGGAGCTCTCTACACCACCATTCAAATGAAACACGTGTCCCTGGAGGGGTTTATTGGTCATCACACTAAGATACCCCACACCCACAGAGATGCTACCTTTCATGATTACTATTTCAAAGAGCTCCCTGCATCACAACATAAAAGCATCCCAACTGGGAGTCAATTGCCCTTTGGGTAGTCGACCAAGGATCCGTTGCCTATAGAATGTTTCGCCAAAACCAATTTGGTCCATGCCTATGAGTAGGGTTGCAAGTTATCCGAAAAATGTTTGTGTAACGGCCTGCATCCGATCTTAAATAAGCTTATCTGGTCCGTTTATAAAAATATCCATTTATATTGGACATATTGGACAAGATAGGGATATATATATATATATATATATATCAATTTGTTCCGTTAAATATTTGGTTTGTTTAAATATAACAATATATAGAATATAGAGAATAGACCATTGGATTTAAAGCTAATTTGACAATCTTAAATAGACTAATAAGAAAAACCCTAAAAATATATAAACTCTTTACTTTATAATTGTTCTCTCTCGTTCCATGGCAGGGCCCACAGGTACTATCACAACTATGCCACACTGGTGGAAGTTCACACCCACCACAAAGGAAAAGAGATAGTATTTGGTTCCATCCGACATCGTTGCCAAGCCATTCGGCAGCAAATATTTTGGCGAGCATAGACATGGGTTGAGGAAGACAGCACTGGCAATGGTGACAACATCTATAGAATTGCCTATTTTTTCCGGATATCTGAATTATTTAAGCGTTTGGATATATATATAGTTTTATAATATCTGTTAGATATAGAATAGGATATGGATATGCTCATATCCGTCCCAAATCCGGTCTGTTTTCAGCCCTACCTATGGCTTTATAATTGTTTTTATCTAGTGAAAACCATATGTTCGGGACAAATAAACTACCGAAGGGAAAGGAAATCACATGGATGAAAAGGTCACAAGAGCCTTTGTAAGTGTTGTAATGTAGCAATGCTGGGTCCAGAGAGAGAGAGTCTTGGCTGCTGTTGGTGCTAACTTTAGTATGGCGTGTTGTCAGTGGCCAAGGCCTTGTTTTTACTCTGCATGATCATGTTTTCACTCTCAATAATATCCATGGTCATCTTAGCCAGTGCTGATGACCCTTCCATCAAGAAAGAACATAAATGGAAGCGTTGAGGGGACGGTGTGTTTATGGAAAGTTAGGTGAAGATTCAAAATGAATCCCACCAGCATTTTAAATCGGATCTTATGATTAATACAAATATTATTAAATAAATATTGATTTGGCAGCATGCGGTAAGGAAAGCCAACAGGCATTCCTTAACAGATATGAAGCTTTTGGTTTTCATCTTCTCTGCTACTTTGTCATAACACCATAATTGTGCAAAGCAAGAAAGTGTTTTGGTGTATCCCCGTGGGCGTCGATCCAAGCCTCTGCACTATGAGAGCTTGGCATATCCACTTATAGGGCAGTCGATAACCACAAATGGCACCAATTTGAGTCAGTTGCTCCTAACTTAATTTTCTTTCTAATTTTCTAATTTTTCTGGATCGTAGTTCTCTGCTGCTGCTACATACTTCAGATTTACCAAACAAATCAACTGGCTATGTTTGTGTACTCTATTTAATTAGTTTATACACTTGTGTCTATGCTTAGATTTTATGCTTATAACGATAGATTTATGCTGATTGCTAAACTAAATAATGGGCTATCAAATCTGTTATGCAAGTTATAAACAATAGAGCATCTCATTCATAATGTTGTCATCTTTAATTCAGAATCTTCGTAGAACTTCGTAATTCATTAACCAGTGGCATACATTGTTTAAACATATATTCTGTTTCACATTTTAGTAATCAGATACTACATACTGTGGGTGATTTGTAGAACCGAAAACTTCTGTAACTTCGGAGATTATATCATAATTTTGTATCATTGTTTATGTATATTGAAGTATTTTGTATAAAACCACAGAATTTTCTATCACGGTGATGGTGGTGAATTGATGGTTGCAATTATTGTTGGGGTTGTGATGGTGGTGACGGGGGTGGTGATAGTAGTGGCAATGGATGCAACAGCTGTTAATATGATTGAGTCAATTGATTCAAACTAGTATAAAGAAGGGATTGTCTAGTTGCAGTTTGACACCCTCCAATAAAAATAGACATAAATAAAGAAGCGAGCTTTGTAAAGATACCCACATATTTGACTGTCTTTTGAATGTTGTATTTGACCATGTAAGGAAGCAGAACAAATTTTAAAGAGCCAATACAGAGAAGAGAAGAGACTCTCTCTCTCTCTCTCTCTCTCTCTCTCTCTCTCTCTCTCTGTTGATGAAAAAGAAGCATTTCCTTATGCTAATGGATAAAATTATGCAAAAGTCACTGGAAGATATGAGGCTTGTTTTCTAGAGCAATCTTCCCAGTCTTTTCTCTGCAAATGCAGGGATTGCTTGCACGTAGCACACATGGTTAGCCATATGACTTTCCAAAAGTTGGACCAGGAATTGGATCGTAACCATCCAATCAAATGCTTTGATAGAAAGACATGGGCAAGGGATCCAAAAATTAGTAAGGCTGAAAGTGTATTAAACATCATCCAGAACACTCAAATGTGGGGCTAACGTATGGTTCAGGCAGAACCCAAAATTCACCCCATTCAGAGAATTCTCTGTCCAAAAAGTAATTCTATCAGAATACAAAGTCAACACCATCTGTAAGTAATTTAAGAATGAGAGTCATGAGTATTATAAGAACAATATGTAAGTAAAAGTATGAAGGAAACTATAAGGTAAAGAGGAATAGTCTGGTTTCTATACTTTGAGATTCTAGAAGATGATCTAGATAGGACAACTACACTTTTCTGATATATGCTTTGGATTCCTGTCTCAGAAATGGGGAATAAATCAACAGACCATTAGTAAAATGTGGTTGTCGGCACATAAATCAGTAAGTAATACAAAGAATAATAAGAGCAATAAAGAAAAAAGAAGGGAAAATAAAATCTTACTGAATCCAAGCTCTCAGAACAAAGCAGTAAGTTCCCAGCTCTTAATGACATGCCGTTCTAGTATCTAATGACAATGGAAGGTATATGTCGGATCTTATACCAATCAGCTCCATTACTTTCTCTCACCCTTGCTTCAAATTCTTCAGGCATACTCTCCACTAAGAGTTCTTGAAGACCAGTCACATGTTGCAATCCTTCAGGAAGCATCTTCAACTCTCCACAGTCACAGATAACCAAACGTGTAAGGCTTGGCATTGCTCCTTCCTCAACTCTCCACTCTTCTAATTTATCCAAGTTCTCAAGTTCCAGACTGTGTAGTCGAGGAAACCCACCTCCACAGCAAACCATTTCCTTTCCCTTGTAGGAATTCGATAACAATCTAAGAATCCTTAGGTTCGGAAGCTTCTCCAATGTTGGGAATGGGTCTTGGTCTAGTTTTGACAGTTTCAGGGACAACTTGTTGAGGTTGGGTTGGAATTCATGTGAGTCAGGAAGCCTCTCCATGCCTCCAGAAAGATGAAGCTTATAAATGTTGAGATGACTGAAAAGCAATGTTAATGTTGGCTCTAAAATTCGTTCTGTTCCTGTTAACTGTAAAACTCGAAGATTATCCAATTTGGTGAGAGACTTGGACAAGGCCTCAGCTTGTGAAACAAAATATCCATCTATTCCCAGTTTTCTAAGATTAGTCAACATCCCTAAGAAATCTTGTATCCAGTTGTTGCCATAGATAGAAATGGTCGATAGGGTTCGAAGGTTCCTAACAGAATCGTGATTTGGTGGAAACCCAGTGACACTAACCTTGCTCAAATATAGGTGTCTTAGTTGTTGCATCTTCCAAATTTCACTAGGAACTCTGCTAATTTTAGTAGCCCTCATGTCTAGAGTTTGTAGGTTTCGTAAGTTGCAAATGGATGATGGAAGCCTTTGTAGCCCAGTCTTCCTTAACCCCAAGTACCTCAAATGAATGAGTTCTCCTACTTCTTTAGGTAATAAAGGGATAATTACACACTCTAGATCCAACACCCTAAGCAATTTGAATCTTTGATAGAGGAATTTCAATTGATCTCTTCGAATTGATTCTTCAATTGATGAAAAGCGCAGAATAGAACGGAGGTGTGGATTAGAGTGGCTAAAAGACATATACATCTCCAAACTAGAATGAATAGTAATACGACGGGCTCTAGTTGTTGAGGATGCAGCAATGTCAAGGAACTTACATTCTTTGGCTTCTGACATAGCGAGATCTCGTAGAAGATCATGAATACGACAAGTTTTAATTCCCCCATTGGACTTCTTTTTTGCCAATTGAATCATGCTTCTATCAATTAACTCCTCCAGGAAATCCTCAGCAACATCTTCCATAGATTCTTCACCCCTCTGTTGTACAAATCCCTCAGCAATCCACAACAGAATTAATTTCCCAGCAGGGATCTCATAGTCTTCTGGAAAAAGACCAAAATAAAGAAAGCAAGGCTTCAAATAATAGGGCAAGTCATTGTAGCTCAGAGCCAATATTTCAAGTATTTGTTGTGGATCTTTTGTCAGTTGCCAAGTTACACTCTGAAGCACCTTCAACCAAACACTTGAGGTCTTCTCCTTCCTTGATAAGAGTCCCCCCAATATGACAATTGCAAGAGGCAATCCACCACATTTCGCGACAATTTGCTTCCCTAGTTTCTGCAACTCCGGTGGACAGCGAGTCGAATCCTTTTCCAGTGGGAAAGCCTTCTTGGTGAACAGCTCCCAACCCTCAGCATTATTTAAAAGATGTAGCTCATGGAGAGGGCTACTTGGATCAGCATGTAAAGCTACATCTTTGATTCGGGTAGTAAAAAGTACTCTGCTTCCATTCATTCCATCAGGAAAGACGGCTTTTAAATCATCCCAGACTTCAGTTTTCCAAATATCATCCACAACTACTAAGTACTTCTTCTTCTTCAAGATGTTGGAAATCTTCTCCTCCAAATCTTCTTTATTCATCAGTCCTAGTCTCTCCCCGAACCCCATAACCTTCTTCCCTATATTCTGCAAAAGCTCGCTAGCTCTATAATCCTGAGATATATAAACCCAAATACAGAAATCAAAGTGCCTCTTCACATCATTACAGTTATAGACTTTCTTAGCAAGAGTAGTCTTACCCAGACCGCCCATTCCAACAATAGAAATCACGCAACGCCGTGCCTCTTGGTCGAGCAATCGTGCCACCAGCGTCTTGATGTCTTCGTCGAAGCCGACAACATCTGGGTCTTCAAGATTAGGAGACGATCGCCTTCGCTCGCGTAGCCTCTCGCTCACATGACTAGCCCCTTCTCCTCCTCTGCCGCCAATGTTCTCGATTCCGTAGATTGTTCTGGTGGCTGAAATTTCCTGGATGTTAATTTTGATCCTTTGGATCTCCATCGCAACCTTATGCCGAACAGCCAACTCTTTGAAGAAGAAGATGATGAAAAAACCCATGGACCCATTCTTCCTCCTCGTCCTCTGGTTCGCTAGTTTGAGGATGAAGGTGTCAATAACATCCTCAATGTCATAAGCAACGTCTCTTATGTCTCTTACCCAATTCTTCACTCTCTCGTCTCCCTTTTGTTTCACGTCTGCGTCTCTTAGAAAGCATTGCATCCGCGTCAATTCCCTTTCTACTGACTCGACTTGATCCCGGACTTCATACAAGAAAACTGCTTCTTGGATGAGCAAATCACCAAGTTTGTCTGTGACAAATGAAACAACAGCTTCTGCCATTTGTTGTCTGGTTGATGGCAAAATTCAGATCAAACTTTTTATGAAACAAACACAAAATTATAGGATTCTATCCTTCTGCTTACAAATGGATATGCTGATCTCTGAAGTCCCAAAGCATTCCATCCACCCTCAGTTATTTCTTGAGCCTTTCCACAGCCACTAGCTTGTTGATCTTCCTCTGCTTACCCTTTTGGCCGTGTCACTGTCTATTGACTCTGCGAGTCCAAAGACTCCAAACACGAAGAACCTTCCTCCTTGACTCGTCGAAAAGATTATCCTCAATGGATCGGGAAAAGATTAGGTACGGAAATCTGCTTTTCCTGATATATTAGAATGGTATCAGGGGTGGACACATCAACATTGAAAGGTGAGAAGCACCCCAAAAAAAGTGAAAGTCATTTTTCGGCACTAATGTGTCAGCCCCCTGACATCATTCTAATACATCACGAAAAGCATATTTCAGTACAGTCGCAAAGCCCATGTTCTACATCTGCGTTTTGCCATCGAGGATAACGCGGGAGTTGTATCACATCATTCGCTTTATTATTTCTCTAATAGATGTTTTGGAAGTTTCTATTGCCACCATAGTTTTTTATAAGTTCACCTCCCTTAAAACTTCATTTGTTGCATGTTTAAAATCTACTTTAACTTTTAAAAAACACACCAAAAAAAAAAAAAAACAAACAAACAAACGAATGAAAACTAATTTCTAAATCCACCTCATTCTCTCCCCCCAAAACCAATGTTATGCTCCTTCCCCTCCATCTCTTTCTCTCCCAACCATGGTTTTAAAACTCGGAATCAGAGTCGGAATCGGTCCTGATCGATTCCCTAGTCGGATCGGCTAATTCGTACCGATTTCGAGTTGACTCGGCCGATCCAGTGCAATAAAAAAAACTTTTAAATGTTTTAAAATTCAAATTTTGAAAAAAATAATAATAATTTCAAACCGATTCCCGATCCGAATAGGCCGATCCAAGCCAATTCACACCCAGATTGACTAATTCCCAAGTTAGATCGGCTGAGTCAAAACAGATTCCGAGTTGACCCTGAAAATCGGATCGGTCCGATTCCAAGATGGATCAGCCGATCCGACTCGAAATCGGCCGAGTTTTAAAACCATGCTCCCAACACACCTCCATTTCTGTAGGTTTCTTCTCAAATTCTTCCTCCCGACACCTCATTTTCAAAGTCTATGCATTTACAAAAGAGAAGTAAAGTAATGGAGTACAATGAAAGTGAATCGGAGCGAGAAGGAAGTGCATAGGTATGTCAACTTTTTTTTTGAAGCTTCGCACCATGTTTAGAAAGACCAATCTGAGCATCTTTTGTGGTGCTCGGTTAGGTTGACCAAGCAAACCCCATGATGCTCAGCCTGGTCTTTCCGAACATAACTAAAAATTATTATAAAAAAAAAAATTTAATTTTAGAATGAATTTTTTTGTCTATTAATATACTAAATATTAAATCTTGTGATTGCAACCCACCCAATGTAGCCAAACTTGCGATAAAATGGTTGTAGATTACAGTTATAAGTTCATCACATACGAGGTAAAAATTAGTCCTTAGTATAAGCTAAAAATCAATCCGTATTAAGTGGTTCAACTGATCATTATATTATTTCTCTCTTTTACAGATATTCACTAGCCGGGCGACCTTAATTAAGTGGGCAACAGATGTTGCAAAGAAGAATGGTTTTGTGATTGTCATTTTGAACTTAGATTCAGGTGGTGTTATAAGAAAATCAAGTCTGATCCTCGGATGTGAGAGGAGTGGACAATACAAAGAAGACAAAAGGTCTAAAAACGTCTGTGTGGGTGCTAGTGTTAGGGAGACTGGTACAAAAAAATGCAAATGTCCATTCTGATCGAAGGGCAAGAAGTTGTCCAGCGATGATAACTGGATGTTAGAAGTTGTATGCAGAGTTCATAACCACCCGACTGCAGATCATCTAGAGGGCCACTCCTATGTTAGTAGATAATCCGAAGAGGAGTACTCATTATTAAAGGATATATCCAAGATTAATGTGTAACTAAAAGACATTTTGATCATTATGAAGAAAAAAGATCCCCTCAATACAGCTACAATGAAGGCAATCTACAATGCATGGCACAATATAAGTTAAAAGAAAAATACGGGAGATCTCAGATACAACAATTATTGGCATTATTGGTTGAGCATCAGTACATCGAGTGGCTCCATATGAGTTAGGATAATGAGGCTATCACCGACTTATTCTGGGCACACCTAACCAATTTGGATTTATTACATCCATTCCCACTTGTGTTGTTCATGGATTGCACGTAGGGGTGGGCATGGGCCAAGTTCGGGCCGGGCCATGGTAGACCTAGTCTCGACCCACTATATTAGGCATCAGGCTCGAGCCTAGAATGTTTTTTAATATTTTGGCCCAAGCCCGGCCCTATAGGTTTCATCGAGCCTTGGGCTGGGCTCAGGCCGGCCCATGAATTTCACAAAACATGAAGAATGAGGTTGAGATTTAAACTCAACACCTACTAAATAATAAACAAAGCAAATGTTTTGTGATAAAAATGCCTTTGTAGTGTATATGGTGAATTATAAAGACATGTGTTGTGTTTAGGGGTGAAAGGGTCCAAAAAAGTGTTCAGTTGAAAAAGTAGGTGGTTAATAAAAGACATCAAATTCATAAACACATCATGTGTCAATCAATGGCACGCCTTTAGAAATCTATCTCAAAACAAATAATCATTCTCTAATAATATAATAATGCATTACCAACTAAGCTACAAAATCTTATTAGTTTTTAAAAGCTTAGAAAACTATAAACTTAAATTCTAAGAATTATTTAAAATCATTGATCTCACTAAGAGTTGAACACAAGACCTTTTGCAATTTTTTATTTTTATTTTACAAATTGAGTTATGAATTATTAATAATTTGAAAAGACTTACCGCCTATTTGATAGCCACATGTAATATAAACATTTCATTTCAAATTTCCAAGATACCTGTTAACCATGAAGTGATGGTTCAAAATGAACTCATTCAGATTTTTATTGATTTGTAACTAAAATTAGAAATGAAGTCATCTTAGGTTTTTTTTTTTTTATAAAATGATATGATATATGTTATTAAGTATATATCTGAATGAATTCATAAAAAAAGAAGTATAAATTTGAAAGAGTTCATTTTGAATCATTACTTTATAGTTACAAATGCCTAAGAAATTTTAAATGAAATGATTACATTACAAGTGGTTGCCAAACAGTTTCTTAATAAGTTGTATATAATATAAATATATATTTGTATATAGAAAAATTCAGGCCTTGGACTGGGCTGAGGTAAACCCAAGCTCAGCCCTAAAAACAAGTTTGAGTCATGTTAGGCCTAGTTGGGGCCAGGCCTTTTCAGGCCAAACGTCAGGCTGGACCGGCCCAAGCCCATGCTCACCCCTATGCATGAAGGATTGTGTCGGCCTCCCTTATTTATGCTAACCTCCACTGGGCATCACAAGGGGGGCACATCAGAGCCGAGAAGTGATTTATGCCCCTCCTCCAACAAAAAAAAAGTGTAAATCACTTTTCAGCGCTGATGTGTCCACTCCCATGATACCTAGCGGAGGTTAGCATAAATCTCCTCCAGAATTTGGTGTCAAGGACACCAGGGGATTTCATATAAAAATAAAATGGAAGGAATTTGAAATTTCATTGAACTCCCACCCATATTTTCCCGTATGATGTCCCTTAGTGTCCTGGACAGAACATTTATTTCAATTTCGTAACACTCTCTGTCTCTTGACTACGAGACACACTTTGTCATGCATCGATCCTCTCTTTACCCCAAAAAAAGAAAAAAAGAGAGAGGATCCTCTACTATTAAAGTACCCTTAAGGCACAGGTGTGTATAAAGTGCAACAAGTAGACAAAAAATAAATATTGAGTGGGTCATCCATTCAATTTTTATTTGTTTATTTATTTAGTTTTTTTGTCTATGTGTTGCACTCTGGACATAGTGGAAACCTTAAGTTATATGCATTTTTAGTCACATTGATTTTAACTGGGACGAGTGTCACTTGTTAACGAGTGTCACTTGTTAGCCCATGCTTATAGCTATGGGCTTCTATTACGAGCTTCCACTACAGGTGATCAGGGCTCCGTTGAGGATCAAGGATCCTGAGTGCAGATGACTTGAACTCCCCTGAGGATTTGGTGCAACCCCTTAAAAAACACCTAAGGTCCACCCTGGGACAGACACATCAGCACCGAAAAGTGATAATCACCCCCCAAAAAGTGTAAAACTTTTCCGACACTGATGTGTCCACCCCTGATGCAGGGCGGACCATAGGTCTTTTTTAAGGTGTTGCACCAAATCCCAGCCGTTTGAACTCTTCTATAATGGGATACCGTTTGGGAAGGCCTTTGGACATGCAGAGTCTATGTCTTTATGCACCACAACCCCCACTTTTTAATCTCATGTGATCATCTGTGCCCATAGCCTGTGTTGTGGATGTTCGGTACACAAATAGGCTGACATGTAGAGTATTTACTAGAATTTGGTGCCATTTTTAAAATTGAGCACTATTTTATTACTTTAAACCTGTACAAACCACATGTCAGCCCATGGTGCAAGTCACACAGCCATAGCGTGGGCTGTGGTGCATAGAGGATCCAGACATACTACTTTTCACTGCCTACATCTTTATGCTAGAGGCTGTGTAGAGGCTGAGGGATGGTGCGGCTAACCCAGTACATCACTCATCATGTAAGGGTGTCAATTGGGCCGGGTTAGTCTGAAGCTCGACATGTTCAGCTCAAAAAATAGATGGGTTGGGTCAAGCTAACTTCGGGCTGAGCTGAGTTAGGGTCTAATTTTTAGATCCAAAATTTTATTCGGGCTAAGTTTGGGCAGGCTCATTTTCAACCCGAACTCGGCTTGGCTTGGACTGATGTGAAATAAGTATAAAAGATAACTTCGTTCAGCCCAAACCAAAATTGATATAGCTTAGCCCAACAAATATATGGCAGTTTGGATCCATTATTAGTTTAAATTTAACTATTTATGTCACACCCTAAATCTGAGCCAATGAAACTAATTCAACAATTAATCTGATTCGAATCGTGATATGGATTACTTATCTTTTCTTTTTCATATCACATTTTATATATTATCTTTTAGTTTCATAACTCTTATTTACTTTTCTTTTATCATTAAATATCATTGGATCATTTATGTGAAACATAACATAGGGGAAATATAAACAATCATATTTACATGTACAACAGAAAATAAATGTAGATTATATCACATGATCAATATTGGTTACAATGTTCTCAAATGAAAATACATGATATCCTGTCAAACATAAACTCTCTCTCCCAGCGTCATCTTTCTTTTACCCTCTCTTTCTTAACAGTCCATCCAATCAAGCTCATTGTTTTTTATCTGTGATGGTTGTCAATTTAAGGTGAGTTTGACAAGCTTAATAAACATACATGTAAACCATACTAAAATAAATAAAGCTTGCATGTGAACATTCCATATTCTAAAATATAATCAATAGCACAAAAATTAATTAAGCTAATAGTAACAGTTTGGTTTATAGATGATGATTATAAATAAAAGTCAAAAGACATGAACCATAGAGTAACAAAGAGTTAATGGTGCAATAAGCATAACAATATCATATTATCTTGTTAAAGTTATCATAAATCAATGATTTAATAGTTGTATTTGATTTTTTCATACAAATTCACATCTCTTGTTGTCAATTAGTTCATATACTCTTAATGTATCAAAGAGTTCAATGTTAGTTCACATGTTACCATGATATTGTCCTCAATGGTAAGACCTAAAATAATGATTAAATGATTTGATGATTCAATAATCAATGTACGAATGATTCAATGGTTCAATAGTCAATGTTTGATGATTTGATAATTCAATAGGGTGAACAATATTTTCATTATTGTGACCAAATGGAAAGTCCCAAAATGATATTCAAAGGAGTTTAATGAGTTCAATGATCAAAAGGTTTTAAAGAATCAAAAACAATAAACAAATCAATTTTCATTGTAGTGATCTAATGGAAAGTCTTAAAACAATATTCAAAAGAATTCAATGAATCAATACAATAATCGAATATCATTCCTCATTGTATCAACCCAATAAGAGATTCAATACATATTACCGGTGTGATCCTTTATGACTTACCATTGTAGCGACCTTATGACAGGTTTCAAATAATGATCCATTGTAGTAACCCAATGGAAGGTCCTATATTACCCTTTGTAGCGACTCAATGAAAGGTCTTGTATTACCTTTGTAACAACCTAATGGTAGGTTCCAACTAACTTAATGAAATTCAAAGGATTCAATACAATGATCATATGAGATGGATCAAATGATATCAATAGACCAATAAAGAAACTCTCATAAGATGAAAAAAAAAATACCAAGATTCAATAACAATTCAATTATTTTCAATACATCGAGTAAGATCTATAACATTTTAATTAGTTCAATAAGAAATCAAATAATGTTCATATTTCATCTTGTTAATCATGTCCAAATTAATTCAAAGCATAGAATTCACATTGGATTCGATCAATATGAGCAATCTAGTTCGATCATGGTCATAATTCGATCAATAATCCTATGTCCCAAGTTATAAGATGATTTCATAAATTCTAATCACCAATTTAATGATTTAATGTTCATATGATTAGACCATTTTGGTTCAATCAAATCAAAAGAATTCATTATTTCACAGCTCAAATAATTTTTTGTCGTGTATAATCTTAAATTAGATTAAAAGAATCGAAAAATTCAATCGGTTGATCATTTATCATTGTTTATATGTGAAATTAGGGTTTAATTCATACTTAAATTCAATGATATCACTTTTTCTTATTCAATTTAAATGTAGATCAAACGATTTAATATATTCTTGTAGAATTCAAATTAAATTCACGTAGATCATTCATGATATAATTCATAATAGATTATTCATACGGATCCATGTCAAAATAATTATAGATCAATGCCAATTGCATGTTTAATTATGAGAATTCCAAGAAAATTTCATGGATCTATCAATAAAATGGAAAATAAAATTAAAAACTTCTATAGATTCCAACAAATAATGGTTTGAACAATAATTACTCAAGAATGAATGATAGATTTAACAAATTAGTAACCAAAATGAAGAAAGAAAATGTGTACAATCTACATGTACACTTACAAGATAGCAAATCAATCAATAATCGAATAAATAAAAATTGTATAGTTAACATGCATACTTTCAACAAGCTTTCTTCTCAAATCTTATCTCTCTAGATCTTTTTCCAATTCACTTCAAAATCTTAGGTTTCTATAATATGTAAGATCATTCAACTTGAATATCATAAACTTTCATAGAATTTCCCAAATCATTGGTTAATCTACAATGGGTGAGTAAGAACTTACCAAATTGGGAATTCTTCTCTCTATTTTCTCTTTATTTTTTCTTTCTTCTTTCATCTTTCATTTTCTCATTTCTTCATTTATTTTGTTTTAGATTCAAATGGGGTATAATTTGGGTATACAATTCTTCATTTAAGGTAATTTTAAGTTTCTAGAGGTTTCTTCATGTATTGAACATATTTTGGAACAGAAAAATCACAAAAATCATTAATTTCTAGATTCTTCAACATTTTTCATGCAATAATAGATCATTAGATCTTGAATGACCTGCCATTGGATCAATGATCGATTATTGGGTCTCTATGTCCAGTCAGAAAGAGTATTACACTTCATTTAGGCCTTTAAGCTAGCAATGATCAATCATTCAGATTTAGATGATCGATCATTTGTAAAAACCTCAGATTTTTTTCATTCTAACGCTTCTTATGAAAACGGTCATAATTTCCTTAAGAAACTCTGATTTGCACACCATTTGAGGGTTTTTAGTGATATATGGTTTACACTCTAATTTTTTTGGGATTGATATAAGTTTACCTATGAAGATACCCTAATAGCGTTGTTTAAGACAACTTTATAACTAGTCAAGTTAATGACTTGTTCTTGTTTAATCACTTCTAATTTATTCTATTAGGTCTCAAACACTACAATAGACTTTCTATAAATGTTTAATGACAATTTTACCCTAATACATGGTTATTTATATTTTTACCCTTCTAATACACTACGGAGCATTACACTTTAGACATATTTTTAAAGTATATAGAGGTAAAAAGATTTAAGTTCGAACAGTCCAAACTCAGCTTGAAACCCATGATTTTAAAACAAGCTGAATTTGTGATAACTATCTTGGGCCAAGTTCGGCCTTGGGCTAAGTTTGGGTCCATGCAATTATGTTCGGACTAACCTCAGTCCGATTGACAGTCCTATCATTGTGTAAGAATGGTGGTGTTGGCTTAAGCAGGTGAAAAGGAAAAAAAAAGCATCATTATGTCGATATGGCGTCTTCAAAAGAAGTACATCCTCTAAACAACAAACAAATGAAATGAATGTTGTCCACGATTTTGCATTATGTTGATATGGTGTCTTCAAAAGGAGTACATCCTCTAAACAACAAACAAATGAAATGAATGTCCTGTTCACGATTTTGTGTCCAAGACACCCATGAGGATTTGGTAGGACAACTTGAGGTCACCCTAAGGTAAGACTGCCCTAAGGGCCGGCATATCAGTGCCAAAAAAGTGTAAAGCATCCCCCAAAAAGTGTAAGTCACTTTTGACACTGCTGTGTCAGCCTTTAGGTCAACCCTACCATCGGGTGACCTCAAGTTGTCATACCAAATCCAAGGTGCCAAGACACCAGGTGACTTTACATGGAATAAAATGGGTAGAGATTAGATAAAATTTTGAATTCCCACCATTTTATTCCAAATGAAGTCACCTAGTGCATTGACCATCCTGGACACAAAATTCTGGACAGGAAATTTTCTCCCAACAACAAAACAAATGTTCTCTAACCAAAAAAGTGTCTATGACCCTGTGCCCATACTAGACTGACAAGTGATGTGTTTTGAATTTGGTGCCTCTTTTGGACACATTTTTTAACACTTTTTTGACGCTTTACACCATGCACCCTATGTGTCAGCCTGTTGTGTGGTCACATAAGGTACAAACGTTTTTTGGTCGCAGAAACTTTGCTCTCAATCAACAAACCTGTATTCGAGTGTGTATTTCCCAAAGCAAACAATGATAAGCATGCATGCTGCATTATAGAATATGTATGCTCCTATTCCAGATAATCCATTTGGTGGGAAATTGTAGACTTTGTCATGTGTCTAGTATTACTTAATATCTTAAAACAAAATATTATAGTTCTACCTTAGATCCATATGTCAATAATACTAATTTGGTAGTATTTAATTATTTTTATTATTTCAAAATTTTGATATACTAAAAATTGTATTAGAGGATGAGAAAAGTGGCCATGATGGTCGTTTCAACGATTAAAACGTTTAATAACGGTCAAGGCCTTGAGGATTTGGTGTGACCACCTGAGGTCAGCCTAAGGTGAGATGACATCAGGGGTTGACACATCAGCACCAAAAAATGAAAAGCATCCCAAAAAGTTTAAGTCACTTTTTTGGCACTGATGTGTTGGCTACTAATGTCAGTCTCACCTTAGTCTGATTTTAGGGATTGCATCAAATCCGATGTGCCGTCAATGCTATTCACAGTGATGACTATTAGTGGTAGGGGTGGCAATGTTTGACATGACCTATGAATCCGACAGGAACCCAACATGAAATAAGAGGGTTAGAGTTGATTGTAAACGTGTTTCGGGTCAAAACGTGTCAACCCGCTTTGATATGATTGTATACCCTTAACTTGACACGACACAAATCTGACTTGTCAACACAAATTACCACATAACCCATAAACCCAACATGAAATAAGTTGGTTAGGGCTGATTGTAAATGTGTTTTTGGGTCAAAGTGGGTTGACCCGCTTTGACACAATTAATAAATGGGTTGGGTTCGGGTTAGACCATATAGTCGTATACCCTTATCTTAACACAACATGAACCTAACCCACCAACGCAAATTGCCACCCCTAATTAGTGGTATTTGTCGACACAAATTTTGTGTATAAATCGGTAACATGAAAAATATGTAACAAATTTAGTAAATGAATCTTTGTATTGGAATAAATGGAATACAACTATTTGATTTTACACTCTTATACAAAAAGAGTAAACCTTTGATTTTCGTTGACGGAGATTCAAGAGCCTAATGACATGTTTCTTGGATTCATGTGTTGATGGTGTTTGATTGCAAGTGAATCAACTTCTTCTCAAAGCTTTGCGTTTGATCCAAAAAGAAGAAAAAAAAACCACTATGAATCTTGTTCTCAGGGCCGTGTTTATGGCGTATTTCTGAGATGTCATGATCTTTTTCTCTCTAACAATGAACAATGGTTGAATGAGAGACTGAAAAGTGTGCCTTGAGCTTTTAAGCCTTTGGAGAGCTATGGAAATGCTTTGGAGCCTTTTTCTGTCTACAGCCTTCTTGCTTGAAATTTTGTAAAATGTATTTTCTTTATGTAAAATGAATGTATTTATAGACTTATGGTTAGAATTTTACCAAACCCTTGATTGGGTGTTCTTATTCCTTTAAGTCTAAAAGAGTGGTTGCACTTTCCTTGTTTGGAGATAGTAACAATTTATTTATTATTTGTATTCTATGAGTGATATCATTTTCTTTCTTGACCCAAGAAAATCTAGATTTGATTTTATTTAAATCTCTCTTATGTTGGTCCCATATAAACTGTTTGGGCTGGCTAATGGGTGATTGAGACATGTGGGTTTAGTGGTCCATGGGTTATAATTTAAAACCAGGACCAAACCCAATTGACTTGTCCATGTAATTGCCTAATTCATGAGTTTAAGGCCCATGTATGGATTTTGGATACATTTGTATAGGTGCAAACCCTTATTTACAATTTATACAAAATTTAAGTATTTATAGTATTAATATATTTTTAACCTTGTAAGTACCCTCTAATAATTGCTTTTAGGAGCCCTCGAGGGAGATTAGCATCCTATTCCCCATTTTATGCTAACCACTACTAGGGTTCAAGGGGGTGCACACATCAATGCTGACAGTGATTTACACCTTTTTGGAGAAAGTGTAAATCACTGTCGAAGGTGTAAATCACTGTCGGTGCTGATGTGTGCGCCCCCTTGACCCTAGTGGAGGTTAGCATTAAATAGGGGAAGTGGATGTTATCTTTTTTCGGGGCCCTCTAATGAATCACAACCTTGGGAAATTAAAAATAAAATTCTGTGACCGTTATTTGGAGGGGGCAAGGTCACTCAGATCCATCCGACACGGATTTGGTGCTCATCCTGGGACACATTACGTCAAAAAAGTGATTTACACTTTTTGGAAAAGTTGATTTTCACTTTTCGATGTGATGTGTCCCCCCTACATGTGGAGAACTTTAGTTGTTCATTAAGGGGATGCGCCAATTACTAGGGGGAACCATTATAGTGAAATCACCTTACGATAGGAGTGATGTGAGATGTTTGGCACTCAAATGTATCAAAATTCCCTGAGGATCTGGTGCGACTCCTTAAAAACGTGTAAAGGGCGGACACATCAGCGCCGGAAGGTGATAACCACCCCCCCAAAAAGTGTAATCATTTTTCCGGTGCTGATGTGCCTGCCCTTGATGAGGGCGGACCTAAGGGGTCGCACCAAATCCCGGCCGATTAAAATGGTGGGATATTTAATTTTGGGGGACATTCCTGCTCATTTTTGGGACACATGTCAAGCATTGAGCATCACAACACTTTACCATAATGTTTTTTCACTGTAGAGGATCCTAAGTAGGGAAGGTGCAATACATAATGGACGGGGCTTGATGTGGACAAGAAAACAAATCCTCTGCAACAAGCTTAACATACATTAACTGAAAACTGCTGTCAAATAATGACATGTGGCTAAGAGTGGCTCACTTTCAAGGTTACAATGTGACATGCATATTAAAACTCCTGTACAGTATTGAAATTTCAATTTTTTTGTACACATGTCCTGTTTTGGCAGCAGTTTCCAGTAAATACTATCTAATATTGTTGTAGAGGATTTTCCCTCTGGGTGCAAGGGTTCCGTAGACGTGACTAATCTAGGTCCCTAACAAGGACTCATATCCTATGCGCTGAGAAATTAGTGCGCTGCCATGAGCTGCTTAGACACAATTGGGGGTGGGGCCCATACACTTTTTGCAGGACCCACCCCACTTTGTGTCTCAGCTCACGGCGGCACACTAATTTATCATCGCAGAGGATGTGAATCCCCCCTAACATATGGATGGTTTGGAGTTACCATGTCAGCTTCCCACATACTAGACAACCTATCTTTGCAGACTTTAGAATGATAGAATAGGCTATATTTAGCTTGTCTTTTTCATTTTATATTGGATGGAAATGCCCTGTCTCTCCCCCGTATCTCCCCACACAAATACTGGTCCATTGGGCCCATCAGCAACCATAATGGTCCATAGGTCAGATCCCGGTCCTTAGGCTTGTCTGAATCAATCAATCATCAGAGGTGGGCTTCACCTTAAGAATGCAGAAAGGGTCACTGATGTCGCGGGGGTCAAACAACTCTCTCCACTGCAAAGTCTCCTTGTAAAGCACAGACCTCGAAGTCTGCACTCTGATTCATCTTGAAGTGGAAAAGAGAGCCGCATCTCTGATGGGGGGGATATCCAGTGTTCAAGGATGGTCTCATCACTCATGGAGTCACGACTCAGCAAGCAGACATGGTCCCCTAACTGGGTGTGGATCATCTCCTGTCTCGCTAAAGGTACCAGTCAATGCCTAAAGACGATTTTACAGGTTAACGTATGCCTCATTTCATCTGTTTTGTGTTTTTCAAATTTTATTATTTATTTTTATTCTCTTTGTTCTTTAAGTTTAGATCGCAAACCTGGGAAAACTTAAATATGAGTTAACATTCTCCTATTGTGTATTTTGAGAGGACTTTTCCATGTACACGAATACGGGCTTGGATATGAGTGTCAACAAGGGTAAGAGCACTTGAAACACATTTTGCAATTCGTATGTGTATTGTCACATTGGAGTCACAAGATTCAGTTATGAATGGTGATACCGCATAGCTTCATGACTGAACGGTCAACTATGAGATGGGATTTGCAACTAAGGCTTGAATTAGTGAATGACTAGATTCATGAATGTGCTTAGTCGCAAATGGATATGATAGCTTGATAGCTTGTAAAACAAATTGTACTAGGGCCCATCAAATCATCTTGGAAAAGCTCGGTCAAATCATCTTGAAAAAGCCCAGTAGTGCATGAGAGGCTTGATTGATGCCACCAAAATGAGGACATATAAGGGTGGTAGGTGAGATAGGAAATGACTTCATTATCACTGCTAAATAATGAAAATTGAGTTAAAATCCATATTGGTCAAGTGTTGAATGAATTGGGTAGGGAATAAAGAAGAAAATTGGAAACAAAGAGGAGATAATTTAGAGGAGAAACCTCTATTTTCTTCATTTATTTTTCAGTGTGTGTTATAAGACACTAAACCCATTGAAACCCTTGGATAAACAGTTCACTTGGAGAGTTTTGTTTTGCATCTTTGGGTTGAGGACCACTTCAATTTGAGTGTTTTCTTCTAGGAGAACCTCTACTCAGATGATGGTGTAATACTTGTTTTCTTGACTCAATTTTGATGAAACTGACAAGTTTTGTTACTTGTTTTGAGACATCTAATGATAAAAATGACAATAATTTTGTGTGGGAGATATCATGAGTCTCTTTAAAAAATGCATAATGTTTAGAGATATAATTGAGTTCAAGTTTGGTTGTATCCCAAAATTAGCTTAGTCATAATTCTTTATACATAAAGAGAAAGGCCTGAAGAAATGCAAAAATGACACCTCTATGTTTCGAATTAGTTTAGTAAAAACTATATCTAAGTTGATCCCTTAATAGAACATGAAAATTGTCTATGCATATGATAAAATCCAATGACCCAATCCTAACCTAAAGACCCTAAAATCCACTCATATTTTGTGATTGAATTTGATGAACTTGACAACTTTACTAGAATCCGACATATGCTTGACAAAAGGGTGTTTCTAGAAATATACGTGGGTTAAAGAAGTGCAATGTGGTAAGTACATAGTAGATTGGTACCGTGTATTAATCAAAGTATCTTTTATCACGGGGGTGATCATAACAACACTAATGTATCGGATCCCATCATAACTTAACCATACATGGGTAAAAGTAGTACTAGGCTTGGTATGCTTCAAGAACTCTTCATACTGTAATCCTTATCTTTTCTTATCTTATATAAAAATGTATCCGTGCAGCTTTACCTAAGTAAGAAATAATGTTATGTCTAGGATGCAAAGTTTGCCCCCTAAGGGGGGGTGTGGGCTCCATGCAAAAAATGCATGGGCCCACACCCCCCCTGTGAGAGGCCGAATGGTGCATCTTAGGGTGAAGATTATTCTTCTTTACCATTACATGTTGAATAGGTAATGGCATGACATCTCTCTATCGAGAGGGGAGAACATTTGTCAAGTTTTCCAACCATTGTATTACCAAAAAAGGGGAAAAGATCTGTTACACCCAATTTTTCTGTCTTCCTGTGTCCTTACACACAACAGGTGAGGTGTAAAAGGTTAAAATTATAAAAACAGTTTTCAAATAAAATATAGACACCCATAAATATGGATTTATGGGGTTAATACCATAAAATGGGTTCAAATGAACATTTACTCATTTAAAAGAGGCACCAAATTCAAAAAGCATCACGTGTCAACCTATGTTGTGGGGACAGCGGGACAAACATATTTGGATGTAATAGGTCCTTTCTTTAAAAAAGGAACAAATGTTCTACTCCCCTATGTGCCCAGACACAAAGGTAGGCATGCAATGCTTTATTTATTTATTATTATTTAAAAAACCATTTTTTATGGTTTTAACCCTATACAGACTTTGTGTTTGGGAGTAGAATAATTGCTCAAAAGAAAAAAAAAAACTTCCTGCCATTTCGAGTTTGCATCAATAATCAGCTCAAGCACTAGAGGTATTGCATTGACTAAAAACAAAAAATAAAAAAAAACCATGGAAAGACCCCCCTAACGAATGCTAACCACTGTTTCTTGTCAGGCAGCGAGTGAATATGCGCCCCCCAAAAAAGTGAAAATCACTTTTCAATGCTGATGTATCCACCTCTGACAGTGTGCAGTGGT
>JAOXJP010256933.1:0-21410 GCA_025762735.1 Platanus orientalis | reverse complement strand
TTTAAATTTTAAGGGTTGTTTATTTTTAAAAATCATTGATTTCACTAGGACTTAACCCAATACTTTTGTAAAAAACATTTTTTATCAACTAAGCTATATGCTATTGATAATTTTAAAATAATTAGTATATTATATATAATACATATAATACATATATATTATATATGTAAAAGTTCGGGCCTCGGGCCGGGCTAGGCCAAGGTAAGCCCAAGCCCGGCCCTCAATAAAAGTGTGGGCCTCGGGCCAGGCTTGGGTCTTTACTGGGCCTAGCTCAAGCCGGGCTTTTTCGGGCCAATTTGAGGGCCGGGCTAGGGCCAGACTCAGGTCAATCTGGCCCATGCCCACCCCTAGGCTGGCACCTCAACTAGTCAAGGTTCCTAATTAGATCATTTTTGTAATAAACCCGCTTAAGCCTAATCAAATCCGACAAGGTTTTTTTTGTAAAACCATTCAACCCGGCCGACTATCTTTTGAACACAGGTGATTGTATTAAAAAGGACAAAAAAACTGTAGTAAGAGTTAAAGCCAATTTAATAGATTTGGAGTCCAATGTCCTAACCAGTTGACCATGGAATTATTTTTTGCTTTATTCCTATAATTAAAACTAATAATTTAAACGTAACCTTAATTTTTATCATACATATTTTCAACTTATTTTCTTATTTATTTAATATTTTTAATTTGTATAAAAGATTTTAATTAATTTTTACAGAAAATATGTTCCGTCCAGGATTTGCCATCCAAGACACCTTGAGGCTTCAAATAGAATAAAATGGGCTAGACTTTGGTAAAATTTCAAAGTTTTGCCCATTTTATTCCATTTGAAGCCCCATGATGTCCTGGATGGCAAATCCTGGACAGAACATCTGTCCTCTATTTTTAATTGAACTTTGATTTGACCAATGGCCCAATGGTTGGACTGGTGTTCGAATGACCCATTTTCTTAACTGGGTCAATATTCGGTTCAGGTTTACTAATTTTAAAATATGTTTTTATTTAAATATTTACCCCATTTTAAGTATGAGTACATTCGTATTGGTAATTTGCTTTGCTCCAACGGAAAAAGTTGACGTCGACCCAACGACGTCCTCTCTGTGCTGTGCGAAGGCAGTTAAACAAAAAAGAGAATGATTGTCTGTGTTGACACAGACCTCTATACTGTATCTGTTTTGAATTTGGTCTCTTTTTTGAACATTTACCTTTCATCTAAGCACTTTTTTTGGACTTTTCTAATCCCAGACACTTTTCATAACAGAACATTTTCTTCCAATAAAAAGAAATATTTATCAGTAGGAGTTAAAAAGAAGTGAGTAGGACAAAGCAGTAGGGGCAAAGGAAGAAAAATTCCAACCATGAAGCAATTTGATTGTGCCCACGTGGTGGGACCCATATTGTCTTTCTTCTCCATTTATTTTTTGTTAACTCTGAATACGACGCTGCCTGCGCATATGACAAAATATGCTGTCATTGGATAAAGAGCTCCACTGAAACACCCATGTGGGCGCTGCAGTTGCCGTCCCTCCTCCCCCACATCGTTTGATGCTGTGAGGCCGGTTGCTTCAAGTGAGATTGAAATTGGCAACTATCAGCTTGGAACAAGTGATGGGTGGGACCCATCAAAACTACTGGTTACACATAAGGCTGCTTGTGCCCTCAACGTCAAGATCTCCCCTTGGTACTAACCTGTTTGTTGCAGATCTTTAGAAAGCGACACCCTAAATGCAGGGGGTAGGATTGTCCACCCGAGGAAGATAGCTTAGGGTTTTCCTTACCCTTTAGGTTTTAGAACCTCACGACTCAATAGTTAATAAAGGATTGACGCCTACAGCCAGAATTGTTGACCAGTACACCGAGACAAGAAATTTAACAGCTTTGGGTTAGGGGTGGCAATGTTTGACACGACCCACGAACCTGACACAACCCAACACGAAAATAAGCTGGTTAGGGTTGACCCTAAACGTGTTTTGGGTCAAAACATGTGAACCTGCTTTAACATGATTAATAAATGGGTCAGGTTAGGGTTGAGCCAAATGGTCTTATACCCTTACCTTGACACGACATGAACCTGATTAACCCGACTCGCTAAGATAAATTACCACATAACTCATGAACCCGACATGACCCAACACGAAAATAAGCAGGTTAGGATTGACCCTAAACGTGTTTCAGATCAAAACAGGTTGATCCGCTTTGACACGATTAATAAATGGGTCAGGTTAGAGTTGAGCCAAATAGTCTTATATTCCTACCTCGACACGACACGAACCTGACCCACCGACACGAATTGCCACCCCTACTCTGGGTTGATACTAACCTTGAATGAACAAGGTCCAAATGGCATAGGGGTTGATATATCAGTGTCATACTATTCCCACTTTGTTCGTTCACGGAATGTGTGTTCGTACCAAATCCTAACCTGGAGGGATGATGAAGGTTTGATGAGTTTTTTTTTAATATTTTTTTGGTGGGGGGGGGGGGGTAAATGCTGAATTTTCATTAAGAAATAAAAAGAGATACAAGATCTTCTTCATGCTTGAGGGAGATATATCTTGGATACATCATAAGAGTCAGCTCTCCTTGTCTTTTTATAGGAAGAAAATGTTCTCTCGTGTTTATGGTGATATATAAGCTGACAGATATTGCGTTTGGGGTTCTAAAAAGCGTTCCAAGTGAAGAAAAGAAAGTCACCAAATTCATAAAACAGGTCATGTGTCAATCAATGCCACACCTACATATGTGTGTGTACTCTTCTTTTTTTTTTTTTTGTGCCTTCTTAATTATGGTTTTTTTTTTTTTTTTTACGACCTCATCATCACAGCGGTTTGAAGAGAGACCGACCTGAATCAGTCAGAACAGAGACTGGTGACCTCAAAAGTGAATGGGCCCCACCCCCTTGTGTCTTGCCTTATGGGGTTTGCACAAAGGGGCATCGCAAAGGATATCAACGCCCTTTTTTGGCTCAGCATCAAGTGTTGTAGGTCCTAAATTCATGTGAAAACGGCTCGATATACTCTGCGACACCTCCTTGTGCGATGTCCCATCAGGCAAGACACAAGGGAGTGGAGCCCATTCACATTTGGATGTCACCCCTTGTGTCTTGACTCACGGGGCGTCGCAGAGGATATCAACCCCTGGAGAACAGGAAAGGAAAGCCCAAACCAAGGAAAAGCACGAGCATTAAGAGTGCACCAGCATTAACAGTACCCAGTGGTGCGTTTGGGTGTGGGGGTGAAGAGGGCAAGACAAATCATCTGCGGAATGATTTGTACACCAGTTTACGAGCTATTTATCTCTCAGCAACTCTCTCTCTCTCTCTCTCTCTCTCTCATGTATGCCAAAGTTGACCAACTTCTTGATTAATTGTTTTTGCTCACATTCAAGTCCCCTGGGCGCAACGAAGGCTTCTTTTTGCTATAATCTACGTATAATCCACATATGACAAACAACCGTCCGAGTTGCGAGATCTGTCTGTCGATTCTTTCATATATTCTCTACAACTTCAGAAGCAGATGCATTCCTACTGCTCCAATCAGGTGTGAAAGCCCATCAAAAATGTATTTTCTTAAATATACTTGCATGCAAATTATTAAACTATCTTCCATTATCCATTGTATTTATAAATATTTGGCTGTGATACAGCAATGGCAGATTCGGGCTATGGGTGACATAAGCGGAGATGATCCAGAGGAGCCCGGTTTTCACGAGTTCTTTGGTCGGGCGTAAGCGACGGGCCCATTGTGTGTTTTTCTAGGGAAGGGAGGTGGACAACTTAGGGGTCTTACATGTGCAGCTTACGTAATAACGAAAAGGACTCAACGTGTTTGCCTATTCTTCAATTCCTATACTGGATTTTGTTTCAATTAAGAATTTAAATTTTCAACTCGTAGCGTTATTAGGGAAAGGGCTCAAAACACGTTGGGAAGTAAGCTAATATGGACTCAAGATAGAACTGATCACAAGGATGATCCGGTGGATCTCCTATCTATAGAAGATTTGGATTTTCTACAACATCCCTCCAAGGGGATGTTGTTGGGTGTGGAGCCTGATGTAAGTATATAGGAGATTTGGATTTTCTACAACATCCCTCCAAGGGGCTGAAGTTGGGGATGTTGTTGGGTGTGGAGCCTGATGTGAGTATTTGGAAGATCAAGGAGTTGGAGAGGTCTAGCAAGGCCAAGGAAACTGGTGATGACAGTTTGGACCGACCCAAAGTTGCTAGACCACTTGTTTTCGCGAGACAGAAATAGAAGGTATGTGTTATCACAGGAGTATGAGAAAACTTGACTTTCTTGAATTATTTAATGTTCTAATGGTCGTCTAGGGTCATAAGAGAGAGAGAGAGAGAGAGAGAGAGAGAGAGAGAGAGAGAGAGAGAGAGAGAAGTGGTTGTAACTAAGAAAGAGTTTTCTCATTGAAGGGGGTTCTTCAAGGTATGAGAGAACGGTGTCTTCTTTGGATTGTGAGAGAATGAAGAAAATGGTTCTCCTCAAAGTTTTGGACTGTGATAAGAGTGTGAGAGAGGGTGAAGCTTAAAAGCTTCCTCTAATGGACCATGGTTTGACCTAAGTATGCTCATTGACCAACTTTATGACCCTAGGCAATGACTCGAACAATCCCAATTCAAAAAAGTTCTTAAAGAAGTTAAACATTCAAAAACTAGGAGGTTCAAGTGCTTGAGGTGTTGGGAAAACCAACTAGAGTGCTCGAAGTGTGAAGTCTAGACTTTGAGTGCTCCAAGGTTCATCTCGAGCACTTGAAAAGTGCAAAATGGGAAGCCCCGATTTTGCAAATCTTCACAATATCTAGTTTTTTAACTATTGCAAAGAGTCATTGGGGCATAATTTTGGAGGGGTTTTTGCCTATAAATAGGGGTCTTAATCCCCATTTAATAAATTACTCTAATGCTAATTATTTGAGCTTTAATTGAGATATTTTTCATATTTTCTCTTGGGTTTTTGAGCTAGATTGGTAAACCTTTGGTTGGGGGTTAATGCACACAACTTAAGGCATGTTCATTACTCGTATAATTAATACCAAATTGTGTTGAGAGTAAAAGACTCAATCTTGGAGTATTAGAGATCTTAACACTTCAAGCTTCTTCGTTCTTTAAAGCTCTCATTACTAAGTGTTCACTATGCTAATATTTACATGTTTGAGAGGCCTAAACACACACAATCAGACTATAATTCACAACTGTACGTTGATATTTCCACTAGAGACACTGAAAGTAAGAATTGAAGTCCACTTGAGACATTAGACTTGGGCACTCGTTGGAGACACTGGGTGTGTGATTGATCCTTCTACTAGAGACACCGGAGAGAGTAAGCGTTCAACTAAACACTATAAATAAGTTTAGTTGATTTTCTTGTAATAATGTATTTAGCTATCAGTAAAAATCAACTAGCTCAGAAGTGAGCCTTTCGATAGTGGACGTAGGCCCATTGTGCTAAACCACTAAAACAAATTGTCTCTTGTCTTGTGGTTGTGCAATTGTGTATTTACTTGTTGTTCATGTTTATTCTCAATTGCTACTTTGAATTAAGCATCTGTAATTGAATCTAATAACTCAAGTGAAACAATTAAAAAGGGAATTCAGGGGATCTATCAGCCCTACTCTTGCTTTGGCTATAGGTAACACTATAGTGTCACGACAGAGCCACATGGTCTATGATAGGCTCATGAAAGGATTGCAATAAAACTATTTTGGTTTACTAAATTAATTGTAATTAATTCAAAAATAAACTAAGTGGTCTAATAATTCACAAAAAGTATAGAGATCCTATTCACCCCCATATTGGATCATTTGGGACTGGAATTTCACTTCTACTTTTAGAGATACACTCTTCATTTGGGTAAGTCTCAGTTTAAGTTCAAAAGTTTGAATTGATCCAATCAGTTCCTCTATTTCATCTTGTCAAGGTCCTTACATTCTTCAATGGTTGTGACTTTAAGATAGAATCTTTTTTAGAGAGACCTAAGTTTTTTTTTCTAATAATTTTAGAATCTTTGATCTCTTCTCCAAGATCTCTTATGAAGTTCACAATGTCTTAGAGTTTCATATAGAAGTCAATGAATTATTCATCATCTTCCATGCGAAGGGACTCAAAACTAGTGGTTAACATTTACAGATTTAATTGCTTCATCGTGTTAGTTCCCTCATGGGTTACCTCAAGAAGGTCCCATGCTTCCTTAGCTCTTTGTAAACTAGAAATCCTTATAAATTCATCTGGGCTAATTGCACAGATGATTGCATTCAACATTTTGAAATTGGCGGTGTATGCCCCCTTTTCATTAGCATCCCAGTCATTTTCTTCTTTGTCCTTAGGTTTGGTGTATCCATTTTTAACAGGTGACCAAACCCCTATTTCCAAGGATTTAAGGAAGATGCTCATATGAGCCTTCCAATATGTGTAATTTATACCATCAAAATATGGAGGTTGGTTCGTGGCATAACCTTCATCCTTGGAGGCCATAGGACACTAAGATCAGAGTGTGGATCTGCCTCAAGTTGTTGAGCCCGCTACTAAGTAACTTGCTCTAATACCAATTGAAATTCTATGTCTTAAATGATCCTAGAGGGGGGTGAATAAGATCTTTCTAGTTTTTCGAATTTCTTTAGTTTAACAACCTATTAGTTAATTTGTGTCCAATTAGGTTCACCAAGGGAAAACTAATTCCAAGTCCAAGATAGAATACTACAAGTATCTTTAGCTTGGAGAGACTATTAAGTAACCAAATTTATGAATGATGTACAATTATTATCTTATTACGACCACCAATTCCACCAAATCTGTGCATGTAAATACCAACTAATTTGAGCAATTTTAGTATGAACTAAACACTTGCAAGATGCTCATGATGATCAATATAAGTTCAGTTGGTTTGCTATTCTTGTGTGTCAATTTGAGATTAAAATGTAAACATATAACACAATAAATAGATTAAGTATATAAACAACACAAGAATACACAAGAGCAAATTTATAGTGGTTCGGCTTACAAGCCTACGTCCACTGTTAGAAGCTCCTTTCTGTGTTGAATAATTTTACTAATATTTTTCATATATTACGGGAAACAATTAATCATAAAAACCTCTCTTACATGTGTTTGGTGACTCTACCAAACATGGTCACTATCTCTAGTGACTCTTGAGAGGGCTAAAGTTCCCTTCCAGTGTCTCCGGTGGAAGCACAATAATGGATTTAAGAAATAAATTTCTCAAAGAAACATGCTTCTTAGATAGGGTGATATTACTAAGTGTTCCGATCAGTCAAGAAGAGAGTAGCCTCTTTGTATTAAATGCCTCTTTGAAGGTTATCAACTAATATGAATGCTTCTTTAGTAGCTGATTTTACTTTGAATAGAATGATTTAAAGTGGTCAATTCTAATACTTATGACAACATTTATATTTTTGTTTAAAAATGAATTTTTAATTGAGAATGTATAAGTTTAAATACACCTTGTGAAATGGCTTCTCTCTCGGAGCTTTCGAAATGGTTCTTCATGTTTGATCCTAAAGATCACAAACTCCTTTGCTTAAATATGCTTTTAAATGTGCAAGGAAGATTGTGAGTTGTAACTCCTCTTTGTAGAAATAAAAATTTATAGAAAATGCCTCAAAGATTTAAAAAAAAAATTGCTCATTTCTCTTCAATATATTTAATATATTCAATGTAAGGTTTTATGACTTTGTTTGGGTATTTATAGAGTGCAAAAATCCTAAAAGAATTGTGCCCAAATGGTCATAAATATTGCATTATCTAGATCTTCCAAATCTGGAGCACAAGACCGGTCATGTAACACTCCGCACATGTTTGACACTTAGGAGGTGCATTCAATGAATTGTTGTTTTGAGTAATTTTGGAGATAAACCTATGCAAATTTTAAGAGAAACAAATTTCAAATTATATACCAATAAAAAGATTTAAGAGTCTATTATCCAATGCAACAAACAATGAGCAAATCAAAGTTCTATAGAGAAAGTTATGAAGGTTAAAGTACAAGATGTTAGAAAAGGGGAAATCTAAAGGTTGAACAGGTTTGAGCAATCGAAAATATTTTCTATCGATCAAAAAAGAAATTTAGAGGAATCGAAAATAATTTCGTTCGATTGAATCACACATCATTTTTCATTCCATTAGGTTCTTAGAATAATTTGATTCTCGTTTTGCAAGTTTTGGTATATGTTTTGATTTTCTTTCAAGTCTCTTAAGTTCTTAATTAACATGAAATCATATTCTTATAAGTAAACGTAGATACTTTACATCGTTTTCAATGTTCCTAGGTTCTTAGACTACTTAGACTACTTTGATTCTGATTTTTGTTAGTAAACATAAATATTTTAAATCATTTTTTATTCCTTTAGGATCTTAGAATATTTTGAATCTCATTTTGCAAAGAATTGTGAATGCTTTACTTTGTTTTTGACTTATTTAGGTTCTTAGAATGGATATTTTTTAAAGGAAAATTATGTTTTGCAACCTTATGCTTTGTTCTTATTTTTGGACCATTAGATTCTTGTTCTAATCTATATTTTACATAAGAATGATTATTTTGTAAAGGTATTCTTGATATAAATTGTAAACTGAATTATAATATGCTTTTTGAATGAGTTTTCAAAGGGATTTTGTTAAAAATCTATTTTAAAGGATTGTTTAAAAGATTATAGAGAATGTAAAATAGTATTTTAATGACTATTTTATTAAGAATCTGTAAAGATATGTGCTTAGGCAAATCAGATCTTCTAGTTTTTATTTTGCTACAATGGATATTATGAATGATTATAAGCTTATTCTGAAGATTTTCTTTGTTCTGTATTGATATTTGATAGTTTCAGCATGGAATATGTATTTATGATGTAAGATTGTATGTTTATGTAATGAGACCCTTTTTCCATCAAAGAGGAAATTTTGATGGAGCCCCTTTATCGGGTTTAAATAGATGTGATCATGTACCATCTTCATCAAGTCATATCAAAAGAAGAATCAGTTTGATCCTTGCCACTAGGAGTGAGATAGCAATATCCTACCATTAGATTGTAGATGGGTTTATTTCCATTTTGTTACATGTTATTTAGCTCACAATACGTGTGGAGGATTTTCGGTATATGATTCATTTATCTGATATCTAGTTCATAGCACATGTAGGGGTTTCAAAATTTTGTTTCAATTGGTCTCAATTATGTGTTATAATTTAGTTTTACTTTATATATTTTGATTTTAGTTTAGTATTTCAGTTTTTATCACAGTTTAGTTTCTACAATCCAACTTTAGTTTTGATTTCTTATATGTTCTGTATTAGATTAGAAAACATTATTTTCAACATGTATCTATAAGAAAGCTAATTATTTTTTGAAATCATGTTTTGTTATATTCAATGAAAATTATTCATGCTCATACTGACCCAGATACTTCTATATGTTTAAGTATTTATGCTTACATGAAAAGTCAGTTATTCTTACAGAGTTGACATAGTGTTTTTTAGATGATGAGGAAACAATAAATTAGATTATCTAGATTGAGAACTGTAGAAAGTACATTGGTCATTTTAGTGATGTTTTAAACATTTGAGATTCTTGTTATTCAGTTATTTATTCTAGACTTAGTTTTGGATACATTTATTTCAATTCAGTACTAGTTTAGATGTTATTGTGAGACAGTTTTATTCTAGTTTATTTCATGGGTTGTCATACATTAGTGGTATTTAAGTTATTTGGAGATTATTATTTAATTATCAGTTGATTTCATTAAATGTCAAACTATGGATTTTGGTTTAAGGATTATGGATTTTATTTAGCATGTTAGACTATATGTTTAATGGGATTGGAATGTTAGACTTATGTGAATAGAATGACTATGTTTAGATGTTTAAATTCCACTATGTATGGTATGTTAAGTGTTATGACAGGATAATGTAATTGGAAAAAAAATGATAATAAAAAAGGTAAGATGTGAATGGATTAATGTCATACTTCGAAATACATAGCCAATGTAGTATGGGTTTTGGGGCACGACATGTCATGGATGAGCTATGATTGGTCATGATTGGTGGATTTTGAGAACCCAAAATTTTTCCTTTTGTCTAACTAGTCCTACATGACCATGACTAGTCATAGTCATGACCGGTCATGACCCCTTGTCTCCGCATTTTGATTTTTTTAAAATCTTTTTGATTAAAATATTAAACCCAATACTACGAGGCCTAGTTCTAAGGCTTAGAAAAGGTCTTCTAAGAATACCAACCTAGGTTTGGGTTAGTCTCTACAATGCTTACCTTTCTTACCTTTCACATATACCTATTAAGCGCCATGAGGTCTTGACTTTTTGTTTTAAGAGTGTGTTGAATCTTGAATGAATGGCTTGTACCCTTGAAGCTTTTCAAACTTGACATGACATCTTCTAGATTGTTTGTGCTTCCTTGTACAACTCTCTCAAAATACTCACACACTACTTTTACATGACAGACTCTACAATATATCTTTGGCATGGAATTGACAATCTATATACCTCAACAATTGTAGCCTCTTCGCACACGGTAGATTTGGATGCCACCGAAAAACTGCACCAATTCTCTAGCCCTTTTGAAGTGAGGCATAAGATTTGGCATCCTAATGTGATATAGCCCATTTATATGTCGTACTATGAGCTTCGAGTCACCGTATATTAATGGTGCTTGATATGTAGCTCTAGAGCGAGTTTCGAGACCTGCTATCAAAGCTTCATACTCATCCTTGTTATTAGAACATCCCTTACTAAGGGTGAGAGAATGCATTATGAATCCATTATTTGGGGTGACGACAACAATGTCAATCCCTGAGGTCTTAATTTAATTATTGACCTTAGTGTCAAGAAGGCCTCTTGTTACTCTATCAAAGTACATTTCTCATTCCTTTTTTATGTTAACTTGCATCACCTCCTCATTAATTAGATTAAACTATAGAGAATAATCATTTGGGACTGGATGCACTTCTAGAAAATCTGCTAACGCTTGCCCTTTTATGGCTTTCTAAGGAATGCATTGGATAACAAACTCTGATCTAATAGGAGAGCAGTCCATTTCGTGAGTCAATCTTGTACTAATGGTTGGCTTATGAAGCACTTCAAAGGTTCCACTCTAGAAATTAGATGAGATATAGTGGTCAGTAAGTAATCTCGTAGCTTATGAATGAAGATGATTAAGTCCAGATATATTTTCTCGATTGGAGAATAATTTAGCTTAGTTCCTACCATTGTCCTGCTTAGATAATATAGGGCATCCTCCTTGCCCTCATCATTGTGCTGGGCGAGTAGGGCACCCAAGTATGTATCCAGGGCAGTGATATAAATGAATGGTCTTTCTTCAATAGGGTTGTTGAAGGTATTTTAACAAACTTGGTCCCATATGAAGGGTACCCTATTCTTCATGAGCCTAGAGAGCAGTTGACATCTCCGAACTAGATTAGATATAGAACACCATATGTATGCCAGGCAGCCTTAAAGACGCTTAAGCTCTATAATATCTTGTGGTGGTGGCATTTCCCGTATGGTCACTATTATCTAGAGGTCTATTTTAATACCCCTATGTTAGACTACAAATCCCAGGAATTTTCCTGATAATACACCAAAAGCACACTTAAGTGGGTTTATCTTTAGATTGTATTTTAGAATCCATTGAAAGACCCTATCAAGGTCTTAAATATGATACTATCACAACTTGGTTTTGACTACAAGGTCGTTGACATAACATTTGATTGCATCATGTAGTAAATCCTATATGAAAGTCATTTCCCGCTAGTAGGTACCATCTTCATTCTTTAGGCCGAAGGGCATGACATTGTAGAAAAAGATGCCTTTAGATGTTTGGAAGGCAATGGCTTTGTCATCATCTTTTACCATTTGGATTTGGTTATATCTTGAGTATCTATCCATAAAGGAAGGGCATTATACCCAATTGTTGCATCCACTAGAAACTCTTTGAGTGATAATGGGAAGTCATCCTTTGGGTAGGCACTGTTTAGATCACTGTATGAATTTGGCATTATGAAGATTATCTACATCTACCTATATTTGACCCGTTATATTGTGGCAAGGCTTTCTTGCTTATTGCTTAATGGGTCTTTAGGACTTGTCAATGTCCAAATGGTGGACTGCTACCTCAGGATCTAATCCATGCATCTCCTTGTAGTTCTATGTGAACAAATATTTATTAGCTTTGAAGAACTCCACATATTAGACACATTCTTCTTTTGAGAGTCGAGCATTGACAAATATTGGGCATGGATCCTCTTTTGTCCCCAGGTTCACTTCGACTAAGTTGTCAACTATGGCCTTGCCTCCATCTTCGAGTTTTGGAGGGGCTTAGTGATGATCAACTTTTCGTGGATCAGGTGTTCGTTAGACGACTCTTGGTCAATTTCTATTGACTTTTCTATGAATATACATCCCAATAAGGGTTAGTCATCATCGCTCGGGGAGTCAATTTCCATGGCGACCGTATTTATAGTTATCCAGAGTCTTCTTTGGTTTAGTGTCCCAAACCCTTTACGATTGAGGCTCTTCTTTGATTCCAAGACTAAGTGCTCAAAGTCTTTGGTGATGACCTCTTTTCCCTTGTATACTTCTTTTCAAGCTCCTTGCTTTCCAAAACCAATGTTTCATAGCAACCCTTTTGATAGCTTTGCATTTGGTCGCATTTCATTAGGTTCGGCTAACTTTCTTTCCATAAGGTCAGAGTCTTAGTTTGTTAATGTTGTGTTCCCTTTAGGATGGAAAACGAAAAGGGGTCTGTGTACATCCACCTTTAAGTTGAGATTTGTGTAAGAGCGAGGATGAAGTCTTTAGAAATCTACTCAGGAAGTATGGCCATCTTCTTATTTTGCAGCTTGGCCTTCTATCCCACTTTGTAGTGTCTTGGCTTTATAGGTGTATACATGACATTGGTAGAATTTGGCCATAACTTAGCTTTTTGATAAAAAGCTACCATCTAAATAAAAGGCTTTCGTTGCCCTAAATGGGTTGTTGTCAGCCACTATGGTACCATATATGTCTTGCCACGAGTTTTTGACACATTGATGGAAAGTGGATGGGACTATCTAGTATTCATGCATCCATGGTATACTGATGAGGGCATTGTATATTGTATCAACATCGATGACGATGAAGGACATTCAATCCTCTATGTCTCCAAATCTGTTTTTTAACTTGATGGAGCCCATGGGACGTTGTTCATTCCAATTGAACCCTTCAATAACAAGGTTTCTAGGCCTTAGTCAGGACACATCAATCCCTATCCATTCCAATGTTTTTATAGGGAGTATATTGGTTGTGGAATCGTTGTCGATCATGGCTTGAGATATGGTCTGATTGTTTATGTTTTCTATGATAAACAATGGCTTGTTATGGTACGGGTCATCTAAGTACTTGTCAACATCCTCCAAATTGATGGTCAACATGAAAAGGCTCTCTTAGGTTGTCGTTTTCCAAGAAACCCTAGCGATCTCATCATTTGGGAAAATTTCTCAAGGTTGTTGAGAGTGGAAATCAAAGATTTCCTTAATTCTGGCAACAATGCAAGGCATCGTATATGCTTAATAAAGCTGAGATCTTCTTTAGATGAGCTAGGTCATTATAAGAGGATGTTCCCTCAGTCTTATTGATGACCTTGTTGTGTTTTGTAACCACGGAGGCCTTTTTCTTGTCTTTGATCTGTTAGTTTGCATTTGGCAATCGTAGTGGCAGTTGTCGCCCTAATCTTAGATGAACATGGTGGACTCGTCCACCTGGTTGCTGGGTTTCTATATGGGTTCTTGCCAAGTTTTAGACTCTTCTTCAGCTGTGATGAAGCTCTATTTATCATCGTTAGAGTTTTCTGAGTCCATTACCAATGCCGACATGTCAAGTGGGATTGAGTTTTCACCTTCTAGATCAGGTGAAATTGGTGCCTGTTGGATGCTATCTAGTGATAAGCGGCTAAGAGGAATATCTGAAATTACCTAGTGTAAGACTTTAATACACCTAGAGGGGGCTGAATAGGAATACTTCTAATATTTTCCAAGCTATGAATTCTCACTTAAATTTGGTCGATGCTATGTAAGTTTAATGCAACCAACTTTTACAATCTTGCTTTAATAAATTGTCAAGTCAATTCATTATAAGTGTAGCCAATATTTTGCAGATTAACTATTTACATTAAGTGAAGTGTTCAATATGCTAATTCACTTATGGATAAGTGATCTGTGTGCTAAGGTGATTTATGTTAATTATGCAAATTGATACACAAGATGATCATGGAGCAACAAAGAAATTGGGCAACACACAAGGAACACTAGTTGTATAGTGGTTGGCCTATGTCCACTCTTGAAAGCCCTTTCTCGAGTTAGGTGATTTTTATTTTAGATTTCTTTTGAGTCATGGGTATGTAGTTTGCTAATACCATGGTAAAACAATGTATGTAAGTCTTATAAGAGTCCAAAATGTACCAAAGAACATCAGCTCATCTTAAAGATTTAAGTGGACCAAAGACAAGAAGACCAAGATATGGAGTTGGGCCCCGAGAGCCACAACCAAGCCAAGGTATATGCATGCATCCATATAAGTATATAGGATGGTGTATTACGCCCCAAAGAAACCTAACCATGTGTGGCAAACATGGCCTCCCCGGGTGAAATGCCCATGGGAATGACCCTATAAGTAGCTAAAAATCTTAATTCAGGACACCCTGATCGATCACAATGTGCCTAATCAATCAGGGTCATCAGGAGTAGCTCCTAGACAAGCAGCACAGGATGTACCATCTGACCTAATTGATTAAGGCCTGATTAATCACAAAGGGCCTGATCGATTAGGGGACCCTTAGTCAGGGGGCAACATGAGATGTACCATTATGCTTGATCAATCAGACAAGGATTAGGGCCTGATCGACCAGGGGTGCGAAAAACATATTTTTCAACTCCATTTTTTCACATCTATGTTCAGTTTTTGTTGTCTATTTTGAAATATTCTAATCCTATGATTGAGAGTGGATTTCATCCACTATAAGAGGAAAAGCTTCCCTTTAAGGAAATTACTTCAAGCATTTGAAAGAGTGTTAGAACCCTTGCCAAATCGGAGCTTCCATTGAAGAGAAACCCTCTCCTTCACTATTTTTAAACTTTGAAACATACTACCTTGTTGAGAAAAACACTCTCTACTCTACTCTCTCTTTACCTTTAGCTAGTTTCTTTGAACAAAGACACTTATGGGTTGTCCCAACAGGAAACCCTAGCTTGGTTAAGCTCTAGGAGCTCAAGAACCAAGGCTTGAAGCATTATGGATGACCTAAGGTACATTAGCTCAACAATGAGCATTCTCACTTGATATAGTAGCAACATCAGCCATATTGTGGTAATATTTTCTTACTCTTTGCATTCATTCACATCTTATTTCTCTACTTCTGCCAGAGACATTAGAAGTTAATTACACTCATCGGAGATACCAAATATATTGTGTAGCTTGCCAAAGGCAAGTTGAATAGGTTTTGTATGTTTTTAACCTATATTATATTAAACAATCTAAATGAAATATACCTAAGCTCGGTAGTGAGTTTTAAAACAGTGGACATAGGCCATCGTGCTGAACCACTATAAATCTCTTGTTGTGGATTGATTGTGTGATTGTTTATCTCTTTACTCTTATGTTTGTAGCTACTCTTACACACCACCTATTTGACAATATTCTTGAGTAGACACTTTGCAACACACACACACACACACACTTGATTTAATTTTAAGAATGCTAAAATTGAATTAAAATCAATCTTAACAATATAAAAGGCCCAAAAAAATTTAGAAATCCTATTCACCTACTCTTGGATAAACCTATGTGGTATTCCAATTTTTTACAATCTATTGTTGGAAAATCACAATAAAACATATAAACAAAAGTACTCGAGAATCCACTCGCTTTTGCAAGCTACCCACATCTGGTGTCTCTAATAGATGTATGCAGCACTTTTGGTAGCTCTGACAGATGTAATCAAAAGTAGAATGAAGATAGTGACATAGTGAGGTGCCTCTTATCAAGCTAATGTTACTATAGTTCCCAATAGTAGTGGAGAGTACTTCCTTTAATGTGAAAATTCAAGATGATTATCTACTCTCCAAGCTTTCGAGGCTTTCAAGCTTTGGAACCCTAGGCTAAGACCCAATGGAATAAGATTTACCAATACAGAGATCATAAGTTGTTACGCCCTAAAACCCATACTAGTAATGCCATGAATTTTGGCACGTGACATTAAAACTTTTCATTCATTCATTTTTTTTTTTTTTTTTTTTTTTTGATTTTTTAAACATTCATAAACAATGTAATTGCATATTAAAACATAACCATTCACATTCTCATAAGTTTGACGTGTATAAAAATCTCATATTCCATAAACCATAGTCCTGGAAAAAAAATCCATAAACATGGTCTAACATTCCCAAATATAATAAACTAATGGTCTGACATAAACTAAACCATCAACTAAAATTCACTAAATTATTACATCCTTTGAAAATTAAATTGAAGTAAATGAAGTCTCTAAAATCAATCTAACTCTCCAATCATGCATATCTGAACTACTACTCAGCTACCTCCTCATCATTTGTGGTGTCTAATTGGGGTAAACTTGACAAACTCAATAAAAAAAAATAGTAAACTAATGAAAACATTGGATTAAAACTTAACACAATCACATAAACGAAATAGATATTATTTATATTTACTAATCAATATACAAAACAGTGCAGTTCATAAATCAATTTTTTACCATACTAAGCATCTTGTAAAAATTACAATTTCATGTACAAAACGGAAAAACAATGCTAACATATACATTTAACTTAAACAAAATAGATCAGAAACATATAACATACCACAGCTAAAATAGAATAGAACATATATTTGATATTAAGTTAATACATGTAATAGTTCACGTCATTTATCCCCCAATGAGAAGGGTTAGAACAGGTCACACCATATACCCGATGAGGTGGGTTACTACTACCATTGGGCTAGTAGTGAGGATCCATAAAAGTTGGTACCATATACCCAGTGAGGTGGATTCCATCAATAAGTTCCCTTGATGGGTAGGGTGTTTTTCTAATAGAACATATCATTCTCTTGAAGTTTTTTAATTAAAACATATAAATCATATGAACAACATATACAAATTCTTTACATTAACTAAGTTAAAATAAATATAACAGAATATGTTTGGTGCATCTAAGCACAATCTATAGAACATCTTTTTTAAAACATCACAATCTGTCCAAACCATTACTCTTTGAAGATCATGAACAATAGGATGTAAAAGCAACACTTTTCTTTGTAAAAATAGGATTCAAGAACACTATGGATCTATCGAAGAATCAAACATATAGGTTTTCTTGTAACTCACTAAACCAATACCTTAAAAATATTTAGAAGATCAAAACAATTAAAAGAATAGCTTTTACAATTTATATACAAAACACCTCTTTTAAAACTCTTGATTTTTCATCCAAAACATAGTTCTACATATAATACCAGTGCAAAAACGGATTCAAAATAGAGGAAACAACTCTTTAATGTCCTATGGAATTGAAAACAAATCACTTCTTAATCATGTTCTTACAATACCAATTCATCTCTTTTAAAACCATCTTTTAGAATTTTAGGCAAAACAAAACTAGTGAAAAATGATTCAAACCTGGATCAAAATGGTTAAAACCTTTTGTAAAACAGAATCAATAGAATTTTAGGAACTTAAAGAATGAAAACAAAAATATAGTTTAAATGTGTTCTTACCTCTTCTTATGAAAAACCGTTCTTAAGCTTTCGTTCTTCAGAAAAATCCCAAAAACTTAACAAAACCTAGTTTTTCCTCTTCCTTTTCTCTTCCTCTTTCACTTTGATCTTTCTTTAAGGTTTTTAGGTCTCTTTTAAGTCAAAAATAAACTAATCAATTTATAGGCCCAAAGAGTCTCACACAAATTAAAAACCCTCGTAAGTCAAAAAATTGCAAAATGCGACTTTCTTGTTTGAACCTAAACAAGTTGATTGAGCGGGAGGGATGACCGATTGATCGGGCTTCCTAGCTAATCGATTAGGCATACCCCCGATCAATCGAGCGGGAGCCCAGATTTTTGAAATTTTTTCTATTTAACCCTTCCTCACTAAACTGCTCATAAGTTTTTCGTTTAGGGTTCGTTACGCTAGTTGTTTGTTTTGTTGAACTCTAGACTTCCATTCCTATCCAATGACATAACGTTTGCTCATAGATTCTTCCCACATTTTCGTTGGTGTCTCTCTAAAGTTATACCAATTTATATATCAATATATGTGCATTTAAACAATCCTAAGTGTGTGCAGAACATATGTATTACGTGTGTATAGTATAAATATGACACGTGTAAGATATGTACAAACATGTGTTGGGTGTTACATTATTTTTCGTTAAAATAAATTCAATCCTCTAAATTTGATGTACCTTGAGTGAGAAACAAGTGCAAATACTTTTTCTTTATCTCGTCTTCACCACCTAAGTCACTTCTTCTCCTAAATGGTTCCTCCATAGTACCTTCACATACAGAATCACCTTTAAACATAGAACTTGTTCCTTCTTGTCTAAAATTCTAAACCAGTTTATCATCATAAGATAAATCCTCATTGACTTGAAGTGGTTCAAATTCTAACACATGATATGGATCACACATGCACTTCCACAACATGGATACACGAAACACATTATGAACATGTGATAAATCTGGCAGCAATGCCAGCTCATAAGCAACATCACCCATCTTCCTTAAAATCTTAAATGGTCCAATGAACTTGGGACTTCATTTTTCTTTCTTTTCAAACCTCATAATACCATTTAACGGTGATACCTTAAAAAAATATATGCTCTCTAATCAGAAATTCAAGTTCCCTTCTTCTCTGATATGCATAAATCTTTTGCATGTTTTGTGCTGTAAGCAATCTTTCACGGATAACCCTGATCTTTTCTGTTATCACCTAAACTAATTCGGGTCCAAGTAACATTCTTTCACCAACCTCTTTCCAACATATGGGTGTTCTGCACTTTCTTTCATACAAAGCTTTAAATGGTGTCATTTGTATATTAGCTTGGTAATTGTTGTTGTAAGCAAATTTGATCAATGGTAAATAATAATCTCAACTTACTTTTAAATCAATCATACAATCTCTGTCTTCTAAAGTTTTTATAATTCTTTCTGATTGTCCATCTGACTGTGGATAAAAAGCTATAATAAAATATAGCTTTGTCCCCAAAGCTTGCTCTAAACTATTCCAAAATCTTGAAATGAGTTGCAAATCCCGATCTAAAACTATTCCAATTAGAATACCATGTAACTTCACAATCTCATCAATGTATAACTTGGTTAGTCTATCAAGTGAGTAATTTACCCAAAGGAATAAAAAAATGTGCGAACTCAGTTAGTTAATCTACAATAACCCAAACAGAATCATATCCCTTCCTAGTCGTAGGTAGTCCACCATCAACTTCTAATTAAGAACGATGATATTCTGATTTATTTCAAGAGTTTAGAAGAACATGAAGAACATTTGGGGATTACATTATAGACTTTAAGAAACCATACACTTTATGCTAAATTCAACAAGTGTGAGTTTTGATTAGACAATGTGGTTTTCTTGGGACATGTGATTTCAAATGATGAAATTTATGTAGATCCCAAGAAGATTGAGGTGATGGTAAATTGGCCTAGACCTATGAATGTGACTGAGATCTGTAGCTGTCTAGGGCTAGCTAGATATAATAGGAGATTTGTTGAGGGATTCTCTAGCATTACAGGTTCCTTAACAAAATTGACACAAAAGAATGCTAAGTTTAACTAGGACAAGACATGAAAGCACAGTTTTCTAAGAATTGAAGAACCATTTGGTTTCTGCACCAGCCCTCACATTACCATATAGCACAAGAGGAAAATATGTGATCTATAATGATGCATCTAGAAAAGGTTTGGGTTGTGTTTTGATGTGAGAGTTAAAAGTCATTGCCTATGCGTCTAGCTAACTTAAGCCTTATGAGTAGAATTACCCAACACATGATTTGGAATTAGTTGCAATTGTTTTTGCATAAAACATATGGAGGCATTACTTGTATGGAGAACCTTGTGAGGTTTATATAGATCATAAGAGTTTGAAATATTTGTTTTCACAGAATGATCTAAATTTGAGACAAAGAAGATGGTTTGAGTTGATAAAGGATTATGATTGCACTATCCTTTATCATCTAAGAAAGGCCAATCTGGTTGCTAGTGCTTTAAGTCAAAAGTCTTCTAGTGATTTGGCATGTGTTATGACACATCTTAGAATTCAGCCCATGTTGAATAAGATCAAGGCAGCCCAGAGTTCAGATCTTCAGATTCAAAAAATTATAGAAGAAGTCAAGAAAGGACAGAAAGTAGACTTTACGATTAGAGGAGATGATTCTCTTTGGTATGGCAAGAGGTTGTACATGTCTAATGACTCTGAAGTTAAAAGAGAGAATATGGAAGAATCACATGGGACTTCTTATTCAGTTCATCTAGAGAGTACCAAGATGTACAAGGATCTGAAAGAGTATTATTGGTGGAATAACATGAAGAGGGAAATTATGAATTTTGTATTCAAGTGTTTAACTTGTCAGCTTGTAAAAACCAAACACCAAAGGCCAACCTAATTATTACAACTATTAGAGATTCTTGAATGGAAATGGGAACACATCTCTATGGACTTTGTTAGTGCACTACCCAAGACTAGGAAAGGATTTTATTTTGTCTAGATTGTTGTGGATTTACTGACTAAGTCTGTCTATTTCTTATCCGTTCGAGTAAATTACTCACTTAATAGATTAGCCAAGTTATACATTGATGAGATCGTGATGTTACATGGAATTCTAGTTGGAATTGTTTTAGATCTTGATCCACAAATTACTTTAAGATTCTAGAATAGTTTACAACATGCTTTAGGAACCAAGCTGAATTTTAATACAGCTTTTCATCCATTGTTAGATGGATAGTTAGAAAGAACCATAGAGACTTTAGAGGATATGTTGAGAGTTTGTGTGATTGATTTAAAGGTAAGTTGAGATGATCAATTACCATTGATCAAATTTGCTTACAACAATAATTACCAAGCTAATATATAAATGACACCTTTTGAAGCTTTGTATGGAAGAAAGTGCATAACACCAATATGTTGGGAAGAGGTTAGTGAGAAAAGGTTACTTGGACCTGAATTAGTTCAAGTGACAACTGAGAAGATCAGGGTTATTCGTGAGAGATTGCTTGTAACATAAAGCAAGTAAAAGAGTAATGCTGATTAAAAGATGAGGGAACTTGAATTTCATATTTGAGAGCATGTATTTTTGAAGGTATCACCATCAAAGGGTATCATGACGTTCGAAAAGAA
>JAOXJP010256922.1:0-21412 GCA_025762735.1 Platanus orientalis | reverse complement strand
CATCAGTACTCAGTTGTTTGACATTTGGCTCTTAAGACTTAAAGCATGCCATCCACTTGTCTTTATTGCGGCAAAGGACCCTTCGTAATTAAAAATCTAGCGGCGAGTGACAGTGGTATTCAGTGCATGCCATGTTGCCAAAAATTCAAAACTCTGCACGAGGTGGTGTGCACTAAACACCATTGCTACTTGGGTCAGGACTTTTTGAACTGTAGATGATCCTTTCTTTAGCCGTTTGTTGCACACTCGTGTATATATATGCATGTTTACATTGTACAATCAACGGGTTTTGTACTGATTGACCCTTCAACCTAATGTTGGTTGGAACTAGTGGGACAAACACCACCCAAGCTTATTGAGTTTTAAATCTCCCAACTAACAATTCGTTGGTTTTGTAAATGCCCTTTAATCTCCCATGTGGATGTGAATGGATAAAAAATGCTCACCTTAACGGATGCTAACCACTGCTCCTTGTCAGGCGGCGGGTACATTAGCACCGAAAAATGAATACATGCCCTTCAAAAAAGTGAGAAATCACTTTTTAACACTGATGTGTCAGCCCCTGACAGGGAGCAGTGATGAGCGTTTGTTAAGGGAAGTGTTCATAAACCGATCCCCATGTGGGTTAGGTTTATAAACCTCACTTCAAGTGCACCATATGTTGCATCTTGCAAGTGAGTACTCAACACCTTAATTTCATGACTTAACAAACTTGGTAATCACTTACTCGTAGTGAATTTTAGGGTCTTTAGGTTGGAACTGATTTTGTCGAACAAGTTACCTACATATCCAAATAAAGGATCAACCAATTTGTACTGTAGTTTCTACCAACTAAACCGAGACATGGTGGCATCTTTTAACACTTCCGAAAAAGAGTCGAGGTTCTCATCTGATGTACAATCATGACTAAGCTAACCACATCTTGCACTTCCAGCAAAGACGAATAGAGGTGACCTCTATGAAACTTTTGCCTATGAATGGTCGGAAGACTTCTGAAAATTCTTAGAGTCAAAGGCCACTGATAATTGAGAGAGCATGAAGTTTATGATGGTTTTTTGGTGCTTTTCACCTCGTTTTTCAACACTCCTTTCTCAGCCTACTCACCATCTCTTTCGCGTTTCTTTGTCTTTTATAAACAAGAGAGGCTCTTATATTTCACATCACCCTCTCAAGTCTATTCAACCATCCTAGGCTTACAGGAGTTAAGCAATGGTCAAACCCAATTTTTGCGGGTTTGCTGCCAAAAGTCTTCAACTTTTACAGATGTGTAAGTATGCCAATCATCGTGACAATTATCACCTACAAAGAGCAACAGAGTGCTGCTATTGGGTAGAAGCACAAGCCACTCGTAACTTCATATAACTACTCGTTGCTTTATAATATGCCACTTGTGTGGCTTTACTAGTCACTCAATGACAAAATCAAGTAGTTCCATAAATTAAGGTTGTCACCCATCCGCCTAAGCCCGTAATAGAGAGAGAGAGAGGGATTATATACACATTAAAGGAATAAAACCAGATATATAAAATAATATAGGGATTTTTCCCAAATGATTCAAAGTTATGGTGATATTGCCTAATAATGAGGTAAAAAAACTATTTCCAAAATCGGTATTTTTGGGGGTAAATTCATAAAAAATGAGGTAGTTAACAGTTAAACTAATTAAATTGTTACTTCCGTAGTCCTAACCCACCGAATTGGGTAACTAATTCCCTTTCCTATTCCATCTTCATCACTCTTAATATTTCTCCCACTACTTCCCTACTTTTCTCCACCTCTTTCTTTTTCTCTATTTCAAAGAACCTTGGCAGAATGACAATCTTTTCCCATGGTCCATGGTTCCGACCATGAAAGTTGGTTCACTCAAGAGGGATACGTTGGTGATTTAGATAAAGAATCTTCCATTTGATCAATCATTTTTTAGGAGGTCTCCATATGAAATTCTATCTGTGTTAAAATACATTTGACTATCCAAGTGTAAATTTGTTGGAGGTTGAATCACCTTGTTCAATTTGGGGAACAAGAAAGATAACAACGAATCCTCCTTCATCCTTCCCTGGTTTTTGTCTTTTCTACTTTCTGTTTAATTTCATTTTTTCACTGTTGTACTTCCCTGAACACACAACACCTTGGCTTAACTAAACCTATGGTCCATAGTGAAAGGCATGTGGCATCACCATATGCCGGTTTGAGAGATCCTATGCTTGAGATGATCCTGAATAAAAATACATGGAACTGACAAAAAATTGCCTCTAGATTTTTTAAATTCAATTTACGGTTCAGAAGATTACAGTGGTCACATATCCAAAAAAACCAACAAATTAACTGAATTGTATATTTTCATTTTTTTTGCCACATGTCAACCCTTGAAATCTTCTATACCTATATCTGAACTTTAACAACATGGAGAGGACCACAGGGGCATGGAAGTAGGGATTCGTTTCCTATTACATCATATAATTGATTTAGGGTTAAAAAAGTAATTAACAATCATTAAAAAACGATTTCAGAAATAGTTATTTTTACCTCATTATCTGGCAATTTCATCATAACTTTAAACCGATTTGGGAAAAATGCCAATAATATATCTATATTTTAGTATCAAACTCTTGGCTGAAACCTTTCTAATAGCTAGCTCCCTTTTCAGGTTGAACTACACTACTAACAGCTTCCATCTTCATTGTTACACAATTCGTATTATCATCATATTCTTTATCATAATTACTATCATCTTCACCTCCATTAATTCTTGAATTAGTGACAAAGAAATCTCCAACTTCTTCTTCTCTAAAGTGTTGAAGTCTTTGCTCTTCTTATTGATGTTATCAACAGTTTCATCCCTCTCTATTTCTCCTCTTCACCTTATGTTTTCAGCCCCAAAATATAAGTGTTGCCACTCAAAACCTTAATTTTCTGATAGAAAGTATAATCAGATATATTTGGATTCATATCTGATATTTGTTTAACGAATATAAATCTAAATTAAATATCTATAGATATCCGAATTTGAATCCAATAAAATAAACAAATACAAATAAGGATATATCTTTATCTACTTCGAGATCGTTCGTTTACATCCCTACTATAAAGATTATTGCAACAGGCCCAAAATCAAACCGGAGAAGTACTGTCAGGCCATATAATCCTGTTTGACGGCTGGGTCAACTATGTTTAGGGTTTTTTGTTTTTTAAAGGCAACATGCTAAAGCAAACCCGATGATTCTGTTCTAATTTAACCAGGTCAACTTCAAAAAGGACTATAGTGAACCGATCCAAACCAGTTTTTATAGCTCAGAGTCCCCTAGCTAGATTGAACTACAAATTGGGCCGGCCAGTTTCAACCACAGGTCACAACCATGCTGCTTAAAATCCAATTAGAATCCATGGAAAATCGCTTAAATTGGACTACCAAGTATATGCATGCCTATCCAAAAACAAAAATTGTATGCATGCCTACCTTCATGCTCCTTGATAGGATGTACCAAAAGCAATTGGTGGGCTGACTAACCTCATGACCACTGTTTGATGATGATGGCATTGATCATACAATGGATCATTACTCTTGATTGATTTCAGGGGGAAAAGGTGGAAGAAAAGAAGTTAGAAAATATGGATTGAGAAAACTATTAAGTACAACTTACAGGGCCTGCATGTATAATTAACAAAAGAGATGAATGTTTCATGAAGTCAAGGAGTTTTAAAATATTATCATTGGATTCTTGGGGATCTGTTCTATGGAATTTAATAATGTTAATTCTTATAAACTTTTAGTACTTAAAAAGCCAAGTATGACTAAGACATGTGGCTCCCCAACTCCATACTATACGTTAATAATTTTTATATCTATCAACTATAAGACAAACACAAAGATTGACATAATTTTTGTTCAAGAAGTCTTGATGAAACGTATTAGTTTACAACAATTTTGTCAAATGTTGGATTATTAGTTGGGAATAGTGGTTGATCATTGGCGCGCCCATTTAAAATATTGTGGTCTTGTAGATAATTAATCAAGTCAGTAGGGTACAAAAGGTTTGTTATACAGAACCCAATATTTTTTTTTCCTGAATATCACATAAACAAATGACCTAAACAAATTTAAAGGATGGTGTAATGAATAAGCTACCAATTTGTGTTTCTTTTTTCTTTTTTACTTTCATTAGTTGCTGGCAAAGAAATCATTAGTTGCTGGCAAAGAAATTACTAAGTAGATCACCCAACAGTCAACTTTTCTCTAGTAACTTTTAAGACATAATTGCAGATTGAGCAACTCTCTCCATGCCCTTAAACAAAACCCATTCCTTTATAAAGTATAGAATTCTTCTTATTTTAAGGATATCTTGTTTCTTCTTCCAAATTTAACATGTCATAATGTATGCTGATGACATGGTTTTGACCTAAACAATGAGAATGGAATAGTAAATCTCATTTTATGGGTAAGCCAACCTCCAACAATATAAGATGAAAGACTTAATTGCAAATTTCAAGTTAATGAAGTATGACACTGAGTGTTAACTACAGTCTACAGGAAACCCTTCCTCACAATACACCAACTGCAATTATTTGACCACTGTATTTCCTCAGTCTAACTATAATATAATGTGCACATTAAAGAAAAGAACCACTTCCTCTTCATCTTTTCTTCTTCTTCTTCTTCTTCTTCTTTGGCTACCGGTAGCATTCAAGGAAAAGGTGTGGTTTGTAGATCATGTACATCCAAAGGTTCTTCAGAACTTAATTTGGTGAGTTCTGACCAAATTTTGGGCTGGACATGTCTCTTGCAAGTTTTTCCAGAAAATGCAAGAGCTGAATGAACCATTATTGTAAGTTGGCACTTTTACTTTAGACGCAAAGTCACTAAGTTCCAACTCAATGTTACCGGAACTGTTATTGGTTTTGTTTTTGCAGGGAAGTTCTTGCTAGTTAGGTCATTCAGTAAAAACTTAATGATTAAAGTTTATGTAAAATGAAGTTGGTCTTGTGATTTGACCATGATTTAAGACCTGGCAGTCATTAGCCCCATTTTTTTATTGGCAAGTTCGATTTATCTACCATGAAAGTTAAGAACTAAAACTACAGAAAAGCAATACACATATTGAATAAATGAATTGCACATGCACTGTAAATAATAATGCACAGCCTGTACATAATAATGTTCTGTAACTGTATTATTTACCTGCTAAATTTTCTCAATTTAGTATTACAGCCTAAAGTACTCCTTTCAGCTAAAAACATATAAAAATGTAAAATCACTCTACACTGATAAGACTATAAATACCGTATAGGGTCCTATTTAGAATCTGTTCACAATGTGGGAAGGTTCTGAAGCCTGACCCCACAAGCTTTTGGAAAAGCAAGAAGTAATGTTGTACGCCATCTTGAAATTGCCAAGATTTGATACCAAACCAGGGTCATCTTAAATATCATATCCCCGTTATAACCTAATAAGAAACAGAGAAATGTAAGAACACAATAGAAGCAGCTATAGTCCTCAAGTCAGTACAGAATGCAACATCAATCACAACTCATGTCAGCCCATGCACACTGGCTTTTTTTCATCAATCTAAGTTACATAATCCATAATCTGTGTTGAGAATTTGCAGACTGATTTCACTCAGTCAAATTGAGATAGCAACATGGCAGCAAGACAATTGATGGAGAAATATATAAGAAAAACAAGAACAATACTCTTACAATTTTATATGGTTCGACTAATAGCTTACTCCGCGGTGTTTATTCAAAGCATGATTCCACTATAATATTATAGAGAAATACGAGTAATTAACATGTCTCAGTTCCTTAACATTTTAACAAGAATTATATACATGAATCAACAACATAAAGAAGAAAATAACAACCTTACTTTTTTGTTTTTAAGAAGAATTACGGATACTAATAAGAACTTATTTTCTAATTTAGGTTTTCTCTCGATTTTTCACTTCATTCGTTGCTTAATATTTCTCCTTTGTAACATATTTATAGGATTCAATGAGATGACAATTGTGAGAAAAAATAAAGAGCAGCCACATTTTGTTAACAAGAGCATTTACATTTATTTCACTAGTTGTTGTAAGAAACATATGTTGTAGGGTATTTATTACAAAGAGAAACATCATTTATTTAACTAGCCATTAGGGTTGATAAGAAGAGTTGCATTTGTTGACAAATGAGAGAGACATTTGTTTACTTCTATAAGTGGTGAAACGAAGCTATCTTACAAATCTCCAATTTGGTTCGTTCCCACCACAAAGCCCTATGGGGCATTAATCTTTCAAGTTTATCAAGGTTAATTATTGCCTAAATTTATTTTGAAGTAATTGGCTTAGTTAGCATATTAGCTGCATTTTCTTCCGTGCTAATTTTCTCTAGCATTACAAATTCCTCTTCGATGACTTGTTTAATGAAATAATACCTAACATCTATGTGTTTGGTTCTAACATGAAACACTTAGTTTTTGGCTAGGTGAATAGCACTTTGACTATCACAAATGTTGTTGCTATTTATTAACAAATGCAACTCTTATTCTCAATCCTAATGGTTAGTTAAATAAATGATATCTCCCTTTGTAATAAATGTCATGCAATAAATGTTTCTTCCAAATAGCTAGTGAAATAAATGTGAATGCTAGTTCTTGTCAACAAAATACGACTGTTATTTCCTCTCTCACAACAGTCGTCTCCTTGAGTTCTCTAAATATGTTACAAATAGAAAATGTTAAGGAATAAATGAAATGAAGAATCGAGAGAAGTCTAAGTTAGAAAATTTTTTTTTGTTAATACCTATAATTCTTCTTGAAAACAAATAAGCGAGGTTGCTATTTTCTTCATTTTATTGATTTTTGTTTGTAATTTTTCCTAGAATGTTAAGGAAGTGAGGCATGCAAATCATTTGTATTTTTCTCTAATATTATAGTGGAATCATGCTTTGGATAAGCATCGTGGAGTAAGTTATTAGCTGAACCATGTAAAATTTTGGGTGTTGTTCTTGTTTCTCTTTTATACTTTTTCATTCATTTTCTTGCTGCTACATTGTTATCTTCATTTGACTGAGTAAAATCAGTTCTGCAAATTTTCAACATGTGATATCAAAGCTTGGTTGTTTGACAATGGCAACGAAGACATCTAATATTAGATTTGAGGTGGAGAAATTTTTTGGCAAGAACAACTTTCGTCTATGGCAAGTGAAGGTTACGGATTTGCTTGTACAAGAAGGTCTTGATGAAGCTCTTCTTAGAAAAAGAGAAAGGGAAGTCGGAATTGATGTCGGATGCGGATTAAACATCTACCAACAAGAAGGCGAGAAACACAATTAGATTGTACCTTTCCGATGAGGTGCTCTACATTGTTCTTCACAAAAAGACAACGGTGGAGTTATAAAAGAAATTAGACTCTCTACCTGACAAAGTCTTTGTCAAATCATCTCTTCCTCAAGAAACAACTCTACACGCTCCGAATGAAGGAAGGTATATCGATTCATGACCATTTATATTCCTTTAATGAATTGATTAGTGAATAGAATTTAAATTATAAGAAGATTAAACACGCTCTTCGTCCTCCTCACATCATTACCATCTTCATATGAACAAAAAGGGTCATAGTAAGTAAACCATAACCTTAGAAGAAGTGAGTGCTACACTTTTATCTAATGAATTGATGAAGAAACCCCAATATAGTTCAGATAGAACTGAACTTGTTAGCAAAAGGGATCAAAGCTCCGATTGTAGAAAAGATAAATTTAAAAGTGATCATAAAATTCAAAGATGCCATAGTAGGTCAAAATCTAGACCTAGAAAATAAAAACATAATTTATAACTATTGTAAGAAATTCAGACATGTTATTAAAAATTATTGGAAAAAACTAAATAATGCCAAAGAAGAATGGGAGTCATTTCAATAGGCTAGTGTTGCAAAGTCCCACTCCTTTAATGGTGATGTTTTTTCTGCCCTTTTGAGCTCTAGTAAATTTGGGCATAAGTGGATACTAGACTTAGGAGCATCATATTACATGTGTTCCCAAAGGAATGGTTTAACCAATATCACAGTAGTGACTATGGTTCCATTCTCATGGGTAATGAAAGTCATTGTAAAGCAATTGGCAATGACACAATAAAGCTTAAAGTGTCAGATGGCTATGTAAGGACTCTTAGTGAGGTTAGGCATATGCATGAACTTAGAATGAATCTAATCTCACTAGGAGCCCTAGATGAAGTAGGGTGCAAGGTCTCTCCCTCCAGTTTGGTGACCTAAAAGTTAAATGAGGTGTCATGATCCTTATGATTTGCAACCTTTACATCCTTGAAGGTAACACTATAACAGGAAATGGTGTTGCAACAAAGAATGACCAAATGGACTCCATAAATCTATGGCATAAAATATTGGGTCATATGAGTGAATAAGGATAGACAGAACTCATAAAAAGAAAATTAATACCAAATTTTGAATCCAATAGGATTGAGTTATGCGAAGACTATGTGTTTGGAAAGGTGAATACATGTGACTACATGATAAAAAAACAAACCAATGAGCTTGTTAAAATTTTGAGAACAGATAATAAAGGTGAATACATCTCAAGCAAGTTTCTTGACTATTGTAAAAATGAAGGAATTAAACGACATTTTACAGTATGTAAGACTCCTTAACAGAATGTGGTAGCCGAGAGGATGAATAGAATCCTTGTAGAAAAGACTCAATGTATGTTGAGCCACTCAGGCCTAAGTCACGAGTTCTAGGTTAAAGCTATCAATACAACTTGTTATTTGGTGAACCAATCACCATCTGTACCTCTAAATGCTAAGACACTGGAAGAGGTTTAGTCCACAAGACCATCTGTGTATTCTCACATGAGAACCTTTGGATGTACTGCATACACACTTATTCATGAAAACAAGAGCTCCAAGTTAGACTCTAAATCAAATAAATGTATTTTTCTAAGGTATAATGATGGTGTCAAGAGATACCATTTGTGGGATCAGCAATCTTAAATTGAAGAACCAACTCAAGAAATATAAATAGTTGATAATGTTCATATTGAAGAAGAAATGGACACTTAAACACAAGGCAATGATGATGAATAAGAGGTTCAATCACTAGAACCAATTAACCTTAAAAGATAAAAAATGACCATTAAACGACCTACCAAATATAGTGATATTGTTGTTTTTTCACCCATTACTGAAAATAGTGAATCAAGTTCGGTTTAAGAGGCAAGAAATAGCAAAGATGCTGAAAAATGACAATTAGTCATGTAAGAAGAGTGGGAATTACTCTTAAAGAACAAGACATGGGATCTTGTTGAACTTCCTAAAGGGAATAAAGCAATTGGGTGCAAATAAATCTTTCGAAAGAAAGATAGTGACAACAATCAAGGCACAAAATTCAATTATAGACTTGTCACCAAAGGTTTTTCACAAAAAGAGGGAATAGATTACAATGAAGTCTTCTCTTCCGTTATTAAACACACCTCTATTTGTTAGCAATAGTTGCATGTAAGGACTTAGAATTAGAACAAATGGATGTTAAAAATGCTTTTCTATATGGAGATCTTTATGATGCAACCCGAAGGCTTTGAAGACGAGGTTTGTAAACTAAAAAAGTCTCTCTATGGCCTTAAACAAACTCCTAGAGTATGGTACAAGAAATTTGATTCATACATGTTGAGTGTTGGGTATCATAAAGGAAAATATGATTGTTGCCTTTATTAGAAAGATACCAAAGAAAATAGTATAATTTTTCTAATTCTTTATGTTGATGGCATGTTAATCGCATTCAAATCAATATAAGAAATTGATGAGCTTATGAAGCTTCTAATGAAAGAATTTGAAATGAAGGATCTTGGTCCTGCTAACAAGATCCTTGGAATGGAAATTAGGAGGAACTGTGAAAAAAAAAGGTTGTGGCTAACCCAAAGAAGTTTTATCAAGAAATTCTTGAAAAATACAATATGATGAATGCCAAACTAGTCTCAACCCCTGTGGTAGAACACTTCAAGCTCTTAAGCCAAGATGAGTCATAAATCTCAATTTGAGAAGGATAAGATGAAAAATATTCCCTATGCTAATGTCATAGGATGTTTTACGTATGTTATGGTACGCAAATGTCCTAACTTGTCTCAAGTATTGAGTGTTGTGTAGATTCTGACTATATTGGTGATCTTGATAAAAGAAGGTCTACCATAGGTTATGTTTTCATATTAGCAAGTGGAGTAATTAGTTGGAAGTCTATGCATCAATGAATAAATTGTCTTGTTTACTACAGAGGTAGAGTATATACCTGCAATTGAGGCTGCTAAAGAAGCCTTGTGGCTTAAAGGTCTTGTAAATAAATTTGAAAAATTGAATGAAAACATTGAAATATACTGCGATAGTCAAAGTGCTACTCACCTAACAAAAAATCAAGTGTTTCATACTAAAACCAAACACATATATGTTATGTATCATTTCATTAAACAAGTCATCGAAGAGGAATTTGTAATGTAAGAAATAATTAGCATGGAAGAAAATGCAGTCGATATGCTAACTAAGCCATTACCTTAAAAGAAATTTAGGCATTGCCTAAACTTGATAAACTTGAAAGATTAATGGCTATGCCCCATGGGGCTGTCTTTGTGGTGGGAACAAACCTAGGTGGAGATTTGTAAGATAGTTTCATCCCACCACCTCTAATAGTCAACAATTGTTGCTACTATTTGTCAACAAATACAATTCATCTTCCTAATCCTAACCGCTAGTTAAATAAATGATACATCCCTTTTGTAATAAATGTCATGCAACAAATGTTTTTTCTAAACAACTAGTGAAATAAATGCAAATGCTAGCTCTTGTCAGCAAAATGCAGCTGCTCTTTACTCTCTCATAACGTTCATCTCTTCGAGTTTCATAAATATGTTACAAAGGGAAAATGTTAAGGAATGAATGAAGTGAATAATCGAGAGAATGAATGAAGTGAATAATCGTGGAAAAGCCTAAGTTAGAAAAAAAAGTTTTTATTAGTACCTGTAATTCCTTTTGAAAACAAAGAAGTGAGGTTATTATTTTCTTCTCATTTTGTTGATTGTTGTTTGTAATTCTTCCTAGAATGCTAAGAAAGTAAGGCATGTTAATCACTTATATTTCTCTCTAATATTATAGTTGAATCGTGCTTTGGATAAACACCGTGGAATAAACTATTAACCAAACCAAGTAAAATTCTGGGTGTGTTGTTCTTGTTTTTCTTCTATATTTCTCCATCTATTTTTTTGTTGCCCTGTTGCTATCTCCATTTGACTAAGTGGAATTAGTCTATAAATTTTCAACAAGCTGATGGGAAGGCGATGACTAAAATCTAATGAGAAGTTCGGATGGACCCCAAACACAGTCATGACAGTCTGGAGATATTGTTTTGTGCCAACCACATTAGAGGGGATACCACATATAGAATGTGTTCATATATGTTCATTCTGTGCTTAATCATTGGCAACACCTGCAAACAACCCAAATACAGTAGGGATGTGTTTTTTTTTCTACAAGTTCTGCTTCTTTCAATTAGCACAATTCAGTCTACTTTTTCCAACTGCCCTTATTTATCCTATAATTATGTTGTCATCCGAATATACAGTGTCATAATGCCAGAAAACATGGTTTGAAGTGTCCTCCCATGTAGTCAGGAAACCTTTTCAATATCTATGTGTGAAAACATGTAGATGCAAGATCTATTATAGCATATCCAAGTAGAACTTACTAAACCCATCTCTTCTGGGGAGTCATGTCCTTTGAGCTAGTTTGAGTATGCCTCCTATTCCTTTTCATATATCCATCAGCTGATACGGATTGCCTCTGTCTTAAAGTCACAGTCAAATCTGGCCTCTGATTCATAGAGTTCTCTTTAAGAGGGCTCACAGATCGCAGCTTCAGAGAATTGTTTGTTGGTTTTGGTAAGAAGTCTGGAGTCTTTGCCTTGGTCACTGTCCGAATTTTCCTCACAGTAATAGCCTCCCTGGGAGCTAGGTTTTTGTGATCCTCGTGAATGGGCCCATGTGATTGATTCTCAACAGGACGATCTGAATCAGAAGATGATGGACTAGTGCTACTATCCATGTCATAAAGGAGATTATCTGCCATGGCTGGAAGTTGCCTAATGTTTGAGCTTGATGCAGAGAAGAAGGGTCTCCGAAGCCTTGTTAGATGCACAACCTGTATTTTATTCTTAAATTCAGTTCTTGGGTTCAAGAGGGAGATTCAATTCCAAACCAAGAAATACAGGAAAAACCAAACTTCAAAAATCTATATATACATTTGCTAGCAAACTGTTGTCACCTGCTGTTCTAGAACCACCATTTCTTTCTTCAGTCTTGCAATTATCATGTTTTTCCTTCGGATAATGTCTTCCAACTCTGCAATTCTCTGTGATCATGGAAAGAAGGGAAGTTACATTAAGCATTGAATTTTTTTTTCCAAGTATGTACAAAACGTAAAGAATATCATCTACCTTTGAACCAGAAACATCAGATGCATTGACAACATCTGAGATCTCCTTTATGGTGGCATCCTTTTCTTCACATTCTCTCCGGAGGTTGTAGATATCTTGCTCTATTGCTAGTGTGCTAAGCTGTAAGCAATACATCGCATGACATTACAAACATAGATCAACCTGGTAGCACATGAATTTTGCTCATTGCATTAAGAATTTTCTTTGCATTAGGTTACATATTGTAACTACACTGAAGTCCACACCAACAATTAATTAGCCCAAGCAATGTCATAATTCACCTTAGGATGTAATCAAGGTTTGAAAACATTTTTGCAGGAAACATAGAAAGGAAGAAACAATACTAGGAAAACTCTTTTAAACACTTAAATTATCTGAACACTGATCTGAGGCTTTTTTTTTTTGGTTTTGTTTGGCCTTACTGGATCAAAATTGCATCTCAACAACCAGATTGCAAGGTTAACCATTCCAAAGGACTATGTCCCCATAATGCTACAAAAAATCAGTCTGACTCTGAAAAGGCCATTCTACAGTTTTGAACTGTTTTTTCAACTCCAGAACCAAAACACCAATCTTTAAACTGTTTTGCAACAAACTAACAAATGACAAGAACTTGACACGGCATCATTTTAGTTATAGAAGAAACCAGTAAAAGAAAAATTTTGCAAATATGTCTTTGGAACTTGAGCCCAAACTCAAAGCCTAAGACTAATTTCAATTAGCCATTGTTAAACCTGTGAATTCACATTTTACAGATCCTTAATGCCAAAATGTGACAAGTACAATGGCCTCCTGATACTTCTGAAGAACTGAAGCACTAACAAGAAACCCAGAACCCAAAATTGCTTCCAGTTGTCCTCACCTGGATATCTGCCGCAGAAGTGACACTCGAAGCCCAATCTGACAAATCAGATATCCGGCGCTCCTCTTGCACTGCCCCATTTGTGAGAGGCATTTTGAATTTGAAGACCTCATCTCCACCACATGCTTTCTCAACAGAGTCCCTCTGATTCAAAATTTGGCACTGATAAAACAAGCAAATTCAGGTTTTCAGTTACACATTAACTCTGCATTGGCACCATGAAAATCAACACCAAGGCAGAAAGAAAAGAAAGAACCCTGTATGTCATTTCCATACACACTACTAATTCTTCTCAGTAAGTGGGATTCTTACCATCAAGCTGTTTGATGAAGCATGATGCTCATTGCAAAGCCGACATCCACAATCTAACAATGTAGCCTTGTTGGATTTTGTATCTTTGGCAAATGGGTATTCTTTGTTCTTGGTGAATGACATGTCAACCACATTTTCAGACTGGTCTTTCATGGTATTCATCTGCTTACACATATCATCGAGCTTCTGCTGCATGCTTGACAGCACTTGATCCTGAAATACCAAAATGAAATAGGTCTTCAAGAACTTCTTTGGTTTTGAATTATGAAGAAAATTCAGAAACTGCTTTTGCAAAGAAAATTGTTACCAATATAAATCCCAAAAAGGAAAAGTTAAAATTAAAATTAGATAATTTTATTAATGGAAGATTAAAGGAATTCAGGAGGAGAGTTTATGGGCAGTAGAATAAATTAATTAATTAATCAACAGAAACTCACATATACAGAGCTATTGGACAAACTGTAGTTTAAAAGGAAATATGGCCAAATACCGAGAGAACTAAAAATTTGAATTGAAAAAATTGAATTAAATCTAACCCAAAAAAAAAAGAAGACAGACTTTAGATAAATAGAAGGGAAAAGAGGGAAAATTGTGGAATGCTTAAAGAAAACGAAGAGCACGAGTAATTAAAGAAGACTGAAAAATTCATAAATGAGATCAAAAGGTGTAACAGAAGGGAAAAAAAAAAAAAAAAAAGATATAAATAAACATTTCAACATTTCAACATTGTAACGTAAAGCAAAAAAAAAAAAACCCATTTATTAGAAGCAGTTTCTTTTACGAACCCTGAGATTTACAGATCTTTTCAACTGCCATATCTGTCGAGATTTCTTCAATTCTCCTGTAGCGACAGCGACAACAGCAACGATCAGTATTCGATGAATGGGGCTAAATAGCTCCCAAGCCACGGATTCTTCTCGGCTCAAGGAACCTCCAATGGCTCCAACTGAGCTGGATTCTTCTGCACCAACAATACGGCCTTGGAGGGAGACCCAAGTCAGTTGCCGAGCTGCGGGAACCGGGCGGCTAGGCTGGTTGAAATGGCTCGATAGTCTGCGAGGAGGAGGAGAGACAAAAGGCGAGAAGAGAGTGAGAGAGACGAGAGCAGGGGCAGCGCGAGCCACGCCGAAATCGAGATCTTGGTCGTCTTCCATGGCTCGAAGGAAGGCGGAACCGTGATTGCAGCTCTCTGTATCGATGGAAATTGGAAACTTTCTGTATTATTATAAATGCAATTTTCAAAACTTTGATCGAGAGTAAATTGCGCGACGTGGGAGGAGGACGTTGGAAACCAGTTGTATATTGCCACGTCCAATGATTTAATAGGAATTTTATAGCCGTTACTTCTAGTTTTCTTCAATCAGAAAGGGTGCTAACGGTCGAATAAGCCACAGGGGTCCAAATCTATGCTTGAGGTATGTGATTTCATATGGGGAGCAAATGTTCTGCTCCCAAAATTTTCTGTTTCCCCATGTCCCATACCACAGGCTGACACGAGATTATTATTATTTTTTAAAATAATTTGGTGTCTCTTTTTAGGTACTTATTATTCATGTGAACACTTTTCTACAGTTTTAATCCTATATGTCTAATTTTTGTATACTTATTTTTTCATTTAAAAATTGTTTTTACGATTCTAATCCTATACACACCACACCCTTTGTGTGTGGGGACAAGGGGGAGGGGGACAAATTTGGGAACAGAACATTTGTTAACCAAAAAACAGCCAGGATAATTTCCAGTGGATAGGTGTCCAGCATCAATCAAGCACCAATTTTATGCTAACACATGGTGAAAAAAGCAAAAATATGTTTTTTTACTATAGGTTTAAGGATGCAGTTCAGTATTTTTGTCATGTGTCAGCACAAAATTGGTGCTTTACTGGCTGGACGCCTTCTTGCTGGAGATAATCCTTGGTTCTCCAAAAGGGTTATTCTCCACTTTTTTCGTAGTGAAAATGATTGTATGTGATGAAAAAACCTTTGTAAATGTGACATAGATTAACAACTTTCTTAGTGCTCTCTCACGGTTGAGAAGAGCCTTGAGTATTTTTGTGTTTTAGTTTTCTATAATTGGAAGAAAATGTATGTGGTGAAAAAGTGTTTGTAATGAGTCTGGTGAATGATAAGTTGTTGACATGTCTTGTTTTTAGACTTATAAAAGTCCAAAAAAGTGTTCAGCTGAAAAAGTAGGTGTTCAGAAAGATACACCAAATTCAAAACCCATGATGTGTCAATCAATTGTACGCTTATAGAGGTCTGTGTCAACACGGACAATCATTCTCCTAATTATAATTTCTTATTGTTTGACAAATACAACTTTAACTGATTGCTTGCCGGAACGGATTGATTTGCTAGTAATACTATGGAATAATTCTATACGTGATGGGGTACACTGCTAATGTGGATAGGGTGTAAAACACATAATTTAGAAAATGCCCAACTTATGATACATCATCCCTCCAATTGGAAAACTCTATAATGAAATGATCTAGATAACAACTCTCTCATTAGCCACATGGAGAGATGAGATGGCTTAACCCAGACTTTTCATTAGATTGACCACATGTTAAATGACCAAGTCTATGTCAGGTGCATACCTATTGGATACTTTAATGCAAGTTTCAAATATTCAAAAAAGAGGGGTGGGGGAAGGTTAATGGGATTAGCTCATGTTGGGCTGAACTCTGATCAAGCCCAAGTGGAGATCTAACTAACTTGCCCAAGGCCCACTCTAATCCATATTTTGACCTAACAATTTAAGGCCCATGTTTGAACTTAAACAAGCTTTTAAAACAAAGACTAAAATCAAGAAAAGTTCCATGACTAGGGCTGTCAAAGTGCCAAGCCTAAACCTTGTTTTAAGCTTGGTGAACCGAGCCTAAGCTTTGATTAAAGCTCGTTTATTAAGTTAACCTGAACCGAGCTTCACTAAGCTTAGCTTGTTAAAAGTTTGGCTCGTTTAGACTTTGGTTTAATTAATAATTTTATATTAACAATAATAAATTATAAATAAACACATTAGGTTAATGGACCATTAGGATGTTAGTTTTTTTTTTCTTGTGAGCCGAACCAAGCTTGAGCTTATCTTCATGAGCCCGAACTAAGCCTGAACTCGACAACTCAAGCTCATCACCAGCCTGAGCCTGGCCTTCATGTGACGAGCCTGAGCTGAGCCAGGCAAAGCTCGACTCGTTGACACGCCTATCCATGATTGTTATGTACCTTAAAAATTAGATACAATAATTGTTGTAATGTTGGCAATATTAATATTTTGTTACATTACTTTATTGTTTGATTACAAAAATATAAGTTAAAGTGTTACTATTGAGCTAAAAGTACTATTAAACTTGTTACAAAAGCATTATTTCTAGTGTTATTTAATAATATAATAAAACAATTCTTCCCTTCTAATAATATTAAAATGGTTAACAAAACTACTCCTTCCTCTGAACCACTCCCATCTCCATGTTTTTGGCTCAACCTGTTTTATTTATTCATCCTGAACCTGACGCAACCCATTAAAGTGTTATAAAAAATTTCATTTGCTTAGGCTGCTTTTGGCAGCCACCTGTAATGCAATCATTTCATTTGAATTTCTCAAGGGTTTTGTACCCAGAGTCGGATAGATTTGCACCGATTTGTGCTTGATAGTCATTTCATTTTATAGAAAAACCTAAGATGACTTCATTTCTAATTGTAAATTTGATGAATTCATTACAAACCATCACCTCGCGTCAACAAATGCATGGAAAACTCAAATGAAATGATTACATTACGGGTGGCTGGCAAACAGGCTCTAAATGATCCAAATTCTCTCTTCATCAAGCCTGGCTTTACGGTGAAGCACCTTCTAATTCACATTGGCAGCAAGCTATGATTAATAAATGCCTGGCAGAAAATTCACACGAATGTCAATCTCCCTAGGAGAATTTGTTGCAAGCTTTAAATGCATTTGTACGATTAAGACCAGATTAAAACGATCTTAAATGAGTCAAAGCACAACTATTTGATAAGGGTCTGATTTCTATGGCATTGATTATGAAAAGACTTTTGTATCAATCGACTGTCCTAAATATTATTTGTGGTTACCTATGTCAATGACAAATGGATGCGAAAAATGCCTTCCTAAACGGTGAGGATTTTCTATGCTAATGATAACCTCTGCCGAGGTAAGGGGTGGCCACATCAGCATTAGAAGTGATTTACACTTGCTCCCACCCAAAAAGTAAAAATCACTTTTTCAGCTAATGTTTCCACCTGTTTAACGTCAGCGGAGGTTAGAAGAGGATAGGGTTAGCGTATAAAATCCAAGCCGCTTTCTAATTGGACCTCTCTCTTTCTCTCTCTCTCTCTCTTCTAAGGGTTGAAGGCATCCAAGAGTCTTGGATTTAGTGTTGAGCTCTTGCCCGCCAATTTATCCTACCCTGGTTACACAGCATTAATTCTCCTTGAATTCGATGGTTGAGCAATCTAAAGAAAATGTCATTGGTTGGTAACCTTGCTCATGAAACAATTACCATAAAAATTTAAGGTCAATTAGGAGTAATAATGGATATATAATGCCTTACTCGGGTAGTACTTGCCAGATCAGAGTAATCAGAAGCAAAGCCAATATAGTCAGACGTGAAGCATGCATATTTTTTAGACCCAGAAGCTTACAACCAATCTGTGAAGCAAAACCAGGCACATCAACACACTTTAAATCCATGTATGAACTCCTTTTAAACCATTGGACTTAATTACATTTTGCTGGCCAGATTTTAGCTCTAGAGTGCAAGGTTTTAAGCAACTCCATGGATGTTCCTTTCTGTCTCAGCTACGACTTATGGGGGCCTCAGAATATTTTAGATTGGTTGAACGCCTCAACTGAACTAGTAAATTACATACAAGGTCTTTTGTGAAACATGCACTATACAGTTTTATATATTTCTTCATGGCGTCATTAGTACCTTTGTTAGCCTACTGAATATGGATCTTGCAGTGGAGATTCTAGCAGCCTTTCTCCTCCACACCAGCATCTAAATTCTATCATTCTACTTCTTCAGTGCTTGAAAGAGAAGTCAGCCATGCTCTCTCTATCTCCTTGGCCATATTTTACATTTTTTGTACAGAATCAAGTCACAGCGCAGGACTCGAGAAAGGCTTCTGCTTGCAAGAACAGGTACAGTAAGCCTGATTGTCAGTGTGCTTCTGCAAAAGAAAAAGAAAATTGTTAAGGGGAAGATATAGTTGTTCTGTGGGTTTGTGTGAATTTTGAGTAATGTTTCTTCTTTGATACCTTGACCTGTTTCTGAAGGTCTTTAATGTAGTCAACTGCCAAGTCTAACATGTCTGCTGTGTTGGTTTGCTGCCAAAACAAATGTATTTTGAGTTTCTACATACAAATGAGGAAGTAATGTATCTTTGATAGAGAGAGGAAGTAATGTGTGAGAACTTTACCTTGTCCATGTTTGGGACAAGCTCCTGTAATTTTCTCATTCTTTCACTAATCCGGGTTCTTCTCACCTGAAATAGTTCACCACAGATGAAAATATTCTGCCATGGGGAAAGGAAGAAAGAGTGTTGTTTGACTGGCGAAAAACCCAACAAAGGATACAATATATTCATTAACATTGTAAAATTTAAGGGCAAGCGGATCCTATGATCACACAGACAAACACAAAAGCTATTGATGCTGAATAATACATGAACTAGTTGGGGCATAGATAAGCTTTACCCTCTCTGCTATACTTCGCGGATGAGTGGCACAGCCCCGCTTAGCTCGGACCTTACAAGGAACAGAGTCTGGGAATTGTAGAAACTTCTCCACATCAGCCAACTCCATGGAAGTCTTTGGCAAACTCAAATGGTGGGACAAAACAGGAAGGCGGTTCCTAGATTCTCCATTCTGATAAAAATGAAAAGTACTTATCATTTCAGACAAACAAGGTCATATAGAAGATAAAAAATGGTTCCAAATTCTGAATGCTACCTGAGTGTCTGATGAGTTTAAACCAGGAATCATCTTCCCTTCGAAATCTCTAGCTCTTTTTAGGCCATTAAAATTCTCGGAGACGATTGCAGAGTCTTCCCAAGAATCAATTGGAAAACCAGGGATGTAACATCGATTGCCACCATTACTGTTTCCCAAGCTTCCATCATCAGGGCTATTTGCCCCAATGCTTTCACTCCCATTTTCAGAGATCTGAGACATCAATCCTGAGGAAGAAGGTGACCCGGATGAGAAGTTTCTCTGACCTTTCAACCTGCTAGTCGTTGGAGATCCTTCCCCATTGGTACCATTCCCAGCTCTGAAATTTCCCACTCCCCTCATTAAACCGTAGCCTGCTAATCGCTAAAAAGTCTTATCAGTAATTTATTATTAATATTGTTAACAACGATAGAAACATCAAAACCAGGGTTTCCACATCTGTTGACATCTGAAAGTAGACGCTGTAAATTTTCATCTACTGCTATGCATACAGGTCACTAGTCAAGAGTAAAATAAAATTCTCTGCAAAAAATTATTTTGTTTTCGTTTTCCAGTTCAACTTTAAATTTTCAAAGAATAGAATTAAGTTAAGAAAAGTATCAGAAATCTTTTTACCATATCTAGAAGAAGAAGAAAAAAAAGTTCACTAATATGTACTTCCACTGCTATAGTAAAGAAATACAGAAACGCTCGGAATAAGAAAGAGATTGCTTTACCGTTTTCCACAGTTAGGTGGGAGGAAAACCCAGCAGGAGAGCTGCTATGCCTAATAAGATTTGAGAAATTGCCGGTAGCTGTCTTCACCTGTGAAGCGCCATGATCCATCGCCATGGAATTCACTACTTTATACGAGCTCTCGTTGGCGGCTGAGGCTGAGCTGTGACTAGGCATAGGCAGCGGTGGCGAAGTTTTGTAAAGCATCTGGGAAGCTGGAGAATACCCATTCTGCTGAGGAACAACCTCTGATTCTGGCTCCATCGATGCCATAAATTGAGAATTCCTGATGTTTGCCGATACTGCCGGAGATTTCTCCTCCCTGATCTCAGAATCACCCCCACCACCACCACAAGACATGAACCTCGCATACACTCTCTCCGTTTCGGGACTTGAAGATCGAGGATGGAGGAAATCGTCGCATTCTTCTTCGCCTTCACCGCCGCTACCGTTCAAGTAATTTGCTATCAAGGAGCTCGGCGCAGAGCAGAAACGCATCAGGCCGGAATTCAGATGCTGATAACGATGATGATGCTGGTGAAGATCTGAACCTATGATTTCTCTGTTCTTCTGTTGCATTTCTCCTTCCGATTGCTTGAAGGGCGAAGGAATAAAAAGATTCGTGTCTTTCGAGGATGCTTTAGAACTACCATACATCCCTTACGATTTGGCCTGGAAATTCAGAAATCTCCAGCACAGACTTACTTCAACCGCGTTTGTTATCTCTGAGAAGATCCGATCAATATCCAGCAAAACCCTAGATCGTTAAAGAAAAGGCAACAAGACACTTCACTATTAATCTCAAAATTTAATTTTCTCCGTCATTTCTCCATCAAAAACTATCATAAAGATCCGAAGTAGTTCAAAATATCTAATTCACTGCTTCAGATGAATCCAACACGAGCAACTACTAAGCGAAAGCAACGGAAGCCAATAAAGCTTAACGCCCTTCACTTCAACTGAAAATCGAAATACTCCCCCATTTCCGCCTCTTCGCCATTAAAGCACCTCCAAAACAACACAATTACCAGTGAACAAAAACATAAACGACCTCGCTTCTCTCCGTTTCAAACCCTAATTAAGTATGGGT
>JAOXJP010256913.1:0-21413 GCA_025762735.1 Platanus orientalis | reverse complement strand
TTGATGTAATGGGGTGCTGGGGAATTTTGGTCCCTGCGCCATATTATATATTTATATACATAGGAGGAGACGTCGTTAGGGTCTTTAACGACTCCTCTCTCTCTTTCTCTCCCTCTTCTATCTCTTTCACTTTTCTTTTCTCTCCTTTTGTTTCTCTCTTTGTTCTCTCTCTATTCTTCTTTCTTAGTCTATTTTATGGATTTGACATTGTATCAGAGTAGGTCTTATCCAAAATTCTTAGATCTGATTTTTCTGCTTTGGATCTAGATTTTTCTCTCTTAAATCTTCTGGAAAATCTAGACCAGGTTTATAGAAGACTTTCTTGGTGGGAACATCACTAATTGCAACATTGTTTGTGCACCAATCGCTCATGGTAGGAGCGATGGTGTTGTACTATTTAAATCTGTAATTATACTTCTCTTTCTTAAGAAAAAAAATCAATAGAAACAGTTATGTATTAATTTGAAGTGCCAATGACTACATGATTGTATGGGATTGTTGATCCGCAATATAAGTGCTACTTACGTGTGTTATGTGCATGTCCACTAGGATTTCCAATCTGCTATGTGTGTGGTGTGGATCCTTCTTGAAGGTAACAAGTTTGGTGAAATGCTTGTGTGAAATCTACAATTAATTTTGTTAAGAATTGCTATTTGGGTTATTCAAGATTCAGATCTATAAGTGTTTCAGTCATACTTATCGTGGATAACAGCTGAAATTTATCTTCTGTGGTTAAAAGGGTAAGTTGGTTTCGAGGTACTTGCCAATCGTCATCATTTGGACTATTTAGGAGGAAAGGAACAAAAGGATTTTTCAGGATAAGAAGAAAACTTCGCACCAATTGATTGAATATATTTCAGTCTTATTAGCTCGTCGGGCATCTGAGGAAGTACATTTCAAAGGTATTAAGGTGGAAGATCTCATCAGGAACCTGGGTATTGTCATCCATATAGCACCTCTGGCCCCCAATGTGGTGCGTATTTGGTCCCCCTCAATGGGCAATACCTTGAAATTAAATTTTGATGGTAGTTTGATTGGAAATCCAGGCCCATCGGGTATTGGAGGTACTATATTTGATGCTTTAGGCACTTGTATTGTTGCCTTTTCGGGTTTAGTAGGAGTGGGAGACGCTATCAATGCAGAATTAAGGGCCCTCCTGTGTGGGGTGCGACTCATTCTTTCCAAAGTAATAACATCATACAAAATAGAAGTGGAATGAGACTCGACAGTGGTTATTGGATTGATGGGGAGTGGGAGCCTAGAGTTGTGGAAACTATCTCACATTATGAAGGGGTTGGCATTTCTTGTTATCCTCTTCGAATATCTCATTCAATTGGATCCCAAGAGAAGCTAATGCAGTGGCAGACAGATTGGCTAAGAGGGGTGTTGAGAAAGAGTATACTTTCGTGGGCAGCTTATAGGAGGAGATGATGTTGTAATGGTTTTTAGAAATTGAAGAGTCTTCTAATCTCTCATGTCTAGCTTCTGTTTTTCCTTTTCTCCTTTTTTCTCTGGGAACATCTCTTAGTTTTGTCTCCTTATACTTCCTCTTCTTTCCCTTATTTCTTAATACAAATTCTCGTTATCCAACAACAAAAAGAAAAAAGGCATCCTGAGGCAATGAAATGAAGTTTGAGAAAGTTTCACTTATTCAATTGTCAGATAATGCAATCTACAGATTGCTAGTGTAAAGTTGAATGGTACTAATTATGTATTATGGGCCCAGGCTGTGAAAGTCTTTCTTGGGGCCAGGAAGAGGTTAAAGTTTATAACTGAGGATCCTTCTTAAAAAACCAGTGATGATTATGAATACCGTTTACAAGATAATTATTTAGTTATGATGTGGTTGTGGAATAGCATGGAACCACAGATGAGCTAATGTGATGTTTTTGGATACTGCTAAACAGGTCTGGGTTGCTTTACAAGAGATGTATTCTATGGACAAGAATGTCTCTAGGATATATCAACTTTATGAGAAAATTTTCATGTTGTAGCAAGGAGATAAGTTAGTCAGTGAGTAGGCATAACTTAGTAGGAGTAGTTGTACTGTAGGCTTAGTTCGTGTATCTGCATTGCATTTCAATTAGGTGTTCAGTGTCTCCAATTCTTAGATTAATGCAAGTGAGTTTTTGAGTGTCAATTGCTTGTTTGCATTCGTTTCCTTCTCCATTCATGAGTGAGACTTTGATTCCATATGAATTTGATTGAGGGAAGACCGAACCCTAGGAGACAATAAATCATGATTCCTTCTCCATTCATGATTTATTGTCTCCTTGAGAGAGCAAACGATAACAAAGTTAAGTGTATCAAGAAGGAAGATTTTGTATTGAAGTGAGACTTTGATTCCATATGAATTTATGGAGCTGTTGTGATTTTTATTTATTGATTTATTTATTGTTTTCATATTCTTTAAAGGAATGCCTCTTTCTTCATTTGTAAATCTTGGTTGCATATTGATACATTTTGTTTTGTAACTTAATGAGGAAAAAAAGCCACAATGGGTATGGAGATGACTGACCAAGTCATGATCCTCCATACAAAGGAAACATATGTTGGTCAGGTGCATATTTATATTAATGAGATGATCAACCATATAGATCTTGTAAAAAATATTGGTCTATATGAGAAAAGCCACCTTACTGCATACTTATATTAATTAGATGATCAATCATAAAGATCTTGTAAAAAAATGATGTCTAGCTAAGAAAAGCCACCTTTCTAGGAGGTTGATAACCCCAAACAACGCAAGCTGGAAAATTCTTACAATCAAACTCTAACAAAGCAGAGAAGCACTTGACTTATAATCTTCTGTGTGCATCAAATTTTCAAATGTATATGGCCAACACCATCAAGCCAAATTTTGGTATCCCTAAGCCTAGAGAGAAGGGTAAGAGATGGGATCACCAGTCATTCATTGATTCAAATGTTTTTGGAACTCAGGGATCCAAATCACATTTCCTGAGACCTTATTAAAGTAAACAGCTGCCACATTATTTTGATTTTCCACAATCCTAGAGAGCTTCAAAAAAGCAGTTTCCAAGGAGATCTCTCCCCACACCAGACATTGCCCTAAATTTTTACTGTCGATCTTGAATCCATGAATTAAAACATTGGGTGAAAAATCATTACAGTGCTTATAAATCTTTCCACGCCTTAGTTCCATATGAAGAAGCAGCCTCATTTATTGCTAGTCTATATTTTGCTGCACTACCATTCTATACTGGCCCCATCACCAAATCTCCATGACTACTCACATAGCAATGCCTGGTTCATTTTATACCAAGATTCCCACACTCCCAAACAACCAATTGCTTATGGGAGCCATTGGACTCCTTCTAGAGAAAGCCTCACCTTAACTTCTCCAACTTAAAGAAATATGAATAGGAATGGGGAAGAGAGAGGGGAAACATTTACTCAAGTTTTCATGTCGAGTATTTATTAGGTGTTGATTTCTTTCCTCTCTCCATGTTACTTGTAGTCTTCTAGCTCATTTCCAAACAAAAGACACACGCACATGTACGAATACACATATAATGGGGATGGTTTGTCAGATGAATGGGCTCCATTTGTTTACCATGTCACCTTTTTTAATGTGGTGAGATTCAGCTTTGTAGCCACTTGCCATGTGGCAAAAGAAAATTTTCCTGGCTTGAAAAAAAATCGAGTCAGTGTCTTTCTTTACGATGATGGGAAGAGTCCAACACATGGTGGGCCACAGCTTACTTGGACAGGAACCAAACAGGTGGCCAATATAAAGGATCTCCTATTTGATGGATTGTCTGGATTGGCAATGTCAACCTCCATGTGGCTTAAACCAAGACGTTCATCCAGTTAAGGGATGAACTATGCCCTTAGAAATTTCCACACACATTCATGCATATTATTATTCACTTTACATGTTATTTGCAAGTCAATTTTATTTACATTTTCTCCTGATGCATTCTTTTAAAAAAAAAAAAAAAAACCCAAGTGTTCTGGTTCATTTATTGACCATTATCACTTGATGTATAGATTTTGAGACTTGCTCGGGGGCTTGGAGATTTCCTACTTGTTGGGATCCACACTGATCAAACAGTCAGGTATAAACTTTCTCGTGTTTGTTTCTTTTGGTTAAATAATGTAATATTTATATAAGCTTTTTTCAACCATGTTTCTACTGCATTGCTGTGAAGAAATTGTTCTTCTAAAGACTTAAGTGTTATGACATTAGGAGTAGCTTGATATACAAATCTGTGATTATATCCATCACCTATTTTGATGAAAACCATTTTTATTAAATCATGGGGTTATATCCCTTTTTGTTATGGTGGAAGCTAAAGAAAACTTTAGCAGGGTGGTGTACACAGAATTTTTTTTTTTGGGTACTCCAACTTGTGTTTTCACCATTGGACAATCAGCTAACACACTAGTGTCGAACTTGGTTCTGTTGATGCTTGGTATGGAAACCCTCGAAGGATTGTGCAAAGGTACTCCAGTGAAGCCAAGTTGATTTCCTGGAAATTTTATAAGAAAAATATACAAAAAAGGAAGGAAAAAAGGAAAGAAAAAAATGAAAAGAAGAAGAAGAAGAATTAGGGATGTAGTAGAAGACAAGAAAAATGAGAAAGACTCTTGTGATGGAATCCAAATTGCTTAACGTAAAAGAGATTTTGGTTTATGACCCTAATTTCATCAAGGTGATAAAAAGGAGAAAATGGGGTTTAAGCAATGTGATGATAAAGGAGGATAGTTTTAGTTTGGTGATTGAAGGTTTGAAGAAGCTAGAATCATATATCCAAATCTGCGGATGGTAAAAATAGGAAAGGAAGGAAGCCGAGTAATGTTGCTAGAAAGAAGTGAGAATGGAAGTGTTGCAAGATGACCAATCACTTGCGCTAAAAGCTCAAACTAATAGAGGGAGAAGAATCCTTTTATCTTATAGCCTAGGCTAGGCCAGGCCAGGCCCTTGGTTGAATCCTCTTTCGTGGGCCCCACCGCACATGGTCTTGCCTCACACAAGTTGCCCCACCCTGAGCATGCCCCCGTCTCACACAGGCTGCCCCACTCGAATCCGATGTGAAAATGCCCTTGCATTATGTTAAAGTATAATAATGTGTATCTCCTAACACCTTAAGGTTTTGGGAGCGTTGGTTAGGTTACTGTCAACATGGTATCAGAGCAGGTTTGATCACAAGTTCAAATCTTGGTGGAAGTATTTTTCCAGATGTAGTGTTGTGTGCGTGTGTATACGTTGTGTGGACTCATGTCTAGCTTCCCAAGTGTGTTCCTAGGAGAGAATCCTGAGGGAGGTGTTGAAGTATATTAATTTGTTTATCTCCTAGAACAAAGATGTTTGGAACATGACCCATGTCATCTACGAAATCAGGGAGTTGACGATGCTTTTGGGCACCTCTTCTGTGCATATTTTAACAGACCAAAATGTCTTAGCCGATAAATTGGCTAATGGGGCTGTGGGTGATGCAACAACACTCTCCATTATTTGGAGGAGGCTTACCCTCTTTGGAAGCCTAATCCTAACATTTATAGAGGAAAGAAGAAGGGGGGAAGATGTTCATGGTGGTTAGGAGTTTTAGGGTTTTTATTTTCAAAATTAGCATGTAATAAGGCTTTTTTTACAGCCATAGGAGTAGTAGTGTTAAGTGGGAGGTGTTTAGGGCTATTTTAGTCATTTATGTAATTTTTTTAATGCAAAAATAAGGGGGAATTTGGTGCTGGTCGTGTGACTCAAATAGGAAATTTTAAAAGGGTTTATAACCCTAGTGTTGTAGCGATTTTCAGCAGTTTTTTACATGAATAGGCTGTAGTTCCTCTCCCTAAATCTCTCTCTCCTATCTTCATTCTCCTTCATTGTTTCTACCTTTCTATCTCTTCTCTTCTCTTCTCCATTAATTTTCCTTGTCTTTCTTCTCTTATTTTTACACTCCTCACAGTTTTTCTGCAGGCTTGAACTAACCTTCAGTGATTGGATTGATCACCGAACACACCCCCATCCACCTTTGATTGAATCCACTTGTGGGAGTATCTAGGACCCTTGTACGATCCACCTTGGGGGTTTTCCTACATCATTAAACTTCATCCTAATAAATAGGAAGAGGCACAAGTCATGGTTGGCAGCCACTCTTTGGGACAGATTTTCTACCAGAAAATTCTCATGCTTTGGAGTCTGATTCAAGGATTAATTTTGCACTTTTCAATAGGCCATTGGGTCTATGTTAAGAGGTAAGGACAGTTATTTGAGAGTTTGACTACACGTGAAGTGGTGTTTGATTCTTTGGTATCCTATTTGAAATCTGCTACAGTAAAGTTCCTGGACAGATTTGAAATCTTGCATATTTTGCATTACTTTTGATTCCCTTTCTCCAGTTAATCCTTAGGGACTTGATCTATATTCAAACTGCAGTAAAAATATACTATATTGAACCATCAATATAGCCATGCAGTCCCGTTTTCAGTGATTTTCCAACGTTTCTGTAATTTTTGGGCATGGTCTAAGTGGGGTTTTTCTAGTTCAAATAGCTAGAGACTCCCTAAATTCATGAAATTTTGAGGAGAGTACCCTGAAGGTCTGCGTGGAACACCCCTAAAATCTGGGAATTTTCTGATGCATATCAGGGTTTTTTTGGTAATTTTCCACTTTTCTGGAAAAATACAAAATTGCCCCTGGGTCAAAATTTTCAGAATTAATTCTCTGGATTATTATTTGTTATTTGGAAGTTGCTTCAAGTGTTTTGCATTTGGTTCCGCATCAATTGGTTTGTCTTCTTTTATTGAGGAGTCTGTCCTTCTTGCTATATGCTTGTAGGTACTGCTTGCGGTCATTTAAGTTTTCAAGAAACAAACACATTTCTATCATTCAATAACATTTCAGCAATGAATTTTTAGATTATGAATTTATCGTCTAGATGCTATGCAAAAATAAAATAAATAATTTTATTTCAGATGGTTTCCAAATGCAACCTAAGAGTTTCCATGTCCATTGCTGATGCTTTCAATCGGAAAACCACCTTCTTCCCTGAAGTGATTTCTTTCGATTGATTGTTCACTTTCTTTCTCGAGTTTCTATGCCCACTGCTGCTGCTTCTCGTTACTGTGTCTACCATACTTCTTTCTCCAGCCAGATTTCAATTGTAAATACTACTCCTCAGATGAACATGTTGATCAGCAGAGGGATGCCACCCACTCCACATTATTTGATCTTCAACCTAGCACCTTGGAGATTCTCGAGCTTCTCACTAGTTGAAGTATTCACATATTGCCCTAAGGACCCCATTTGTCCAAAGATGAAATAGTTCAAGACAGTCCATTTCTGCTGGAAGAGGTGATCTGGTCTAATGGAATTCGTCTTTGGTCACCACCTATGAAAAACCAAACAGCTAGGTTTGCACTAATTAAGCCTTGAGAGCACATTTCTGAAAATCCACCTCCAATTCACCAGGAAAAAAATAAAAACGGTTCCATTCTCAGAGAAAGAAACTAACTTAGGGGATGATCTCCTTCCCAAGGAACCTTTCAGTGCTTGCATTGTATTATCCCCATGATATTCCTGCATCCACCATATCCAAAACTATTGCTGTGAGCCTTGAAACAGGGTTTCTCTATCAACAGTGGCTCCTCTAAGCCAAGTGGGTTGATGCTTCAGCATTGGACCTTCTCCCTTCATCAACTAGTTTTTCATTCCCACGTTTGTTCTTCCTCTTTTATATATATATATATATATATATATATATATATATATATATATAACTTCTCCCACCCTACTCCCTTTTTTCCTTCGGGTACTATAATCTTACTCCCTTGTCCTTCCATACCATTTTCTGAGAACCAAAGATATCTCCCCCTTTCTAATGCAGGGGCATTTTCACATTGGGCTCGAATTGGGCAGCCTTTGTGAGACAGGAGCACACTTAGGGTGGGGCAACCTATGGGAGATGGGTGATTTGTGTGAGGTGGGGCCCACGAAGGAGGGTTCGGCCGAGGGTCTGACCTAGTCTGGGCTATAAGATAAATGATTGATTTGCCTTCTTATATCAGTTTGAGCTTTTAGAGTAAGTGGTTGACCATCCTACATCAAAGTGGTATCAAAACAAGATGTCTCATGTTCGAAAATCCTCACCGGGGGTGATTAATGTGTTGACAGTAAACTAACCAACTCTTCCAAAACCTTAAGGTGTTTACTCATACCCCATCCAATGACCACGACTGAGTCTCCTTTCACAAAACAATCCCTACCCTCCATCTTCCTTAGCACCTGCAACCCCATGAGAAGAACCATGGTCTCGACCTTTGTTGAGTCACAAGAGCCCAAAGGCTTGCAAATGATCTGAACAATAAAGCTGTTACTATCCCTTATCAGACAATCAAAACCCACCGGGCTTGGGTTTCCTTTTGAGGAACCATCAAAATTCAGCTTGAAAACACCCTCTTGAAAAGGGGCATCCATTGCCTAACAACCTTCTTGGCTACTAGAGGATTGAAAGAGATAGAACTGATCCAGCCTCGTAAGTACATCTCTAATGATGGAATTGATCACCTCATAAGGTCTTCTATTTTTTCCTTCAAAAATCTTGAGATTTCTCTTCTTCCAAATACCCCCAAAGGACACCATGCAACAAGCAAGACCAGACAATTCTTCCATGGCTAAGGCTGTCAATTGGGTTGGGCTGGTCTGAAGCTCAACATGTCTGACCTGAAAAAGAATCGAGTTGGGCTAACCTAATTTTGGGCTGGGCTGAGTTTGGACCCAATTTTTAGGCCTAGAGTTTTATTTAGGCAGACTAAATTTCAACCCAAGGCCTAGCCCAGCCCGAACTAGTTACAAGAACAAGGGGGATATTCAAAACTGCACCATCATCGTGGGATCATGTTTATGAGCCATACAATGAAACTATGGGAGAGAGTGATTGAACATCGACTAAGATGTGAAACTAGAGTGTTTGAAAATCAATTTAGATTTATGCCTAGGAGATCAACAACTAAAGTTATTTTCTTGCTTGGGCAATTGATGGAAAAATATATATAAAAAAAAGAAGAAAGATCTTCACATTGTCTTCATTGACCTAAAAAAGACATATGATAGAGTACCAAAATAGATCATTTGGTGGATTTTAGATAAAAAAAAGGGTCCCAAGTAGATATATTGACATAGTTAATGATATGTCTAATGGAACGATAACAAGTGTTAGGACAATCGAGGGAGAGACAAGTAAGATTGCAATCACAGTAGACTTACACTAAGGATCAGCATTGAGTCTGTACATTTTTGCCTTAATTATTGATGAGTTGACTAGGTGCATACAGGAGGAAGTGTCATGGTATATGTTATTTGCTAATGATGTTGTGTTGATTGATATGACTAGAGAGGACGTAAATGCCATTTTAGAACTATGGAGGGATGTTTTAGAATCAAGGGGTTTTAGGATAAGCCGAACTAAAACAGAATATATGAAATGCAAGTTTAGCCAAAATAAGAGTAGAAATGAGGGAGTAATTAGAATTTATAACCAAGAGATACCTTGGAGTGACCATTTTTGTTATCTTGGTTTAATCATGCACAATGAGGGGGATATGTAGATGATGTTGCTCATAGAATTAGAACGAAATGGTTGAAGTGGAGAGGTGCTTCTGGAGTGTTGTGTGATAATGAAGACCACTAAAATTGAAGGGTAAATTCTATAAGACTAGTCATGCTTTTATGAAGCGGAATGTTGGGCAGCCAAAAAATAACATGCACATAAAATGAGTGCGGCTAAAATTAGGATGTTGAGATGGATGAGTGGCAAGACTAGAAAGGATAGAATTAGGATTGAATCCATACGTGGGAGCTTAGGTGTAACACCAATAAGTGATGAAATGAGGGAAAGTTGATTGAGATAGTTTGGGCATGTGCGACGAATACCAATGATTGCACCAGTGAAGAGGAGTGAGACAATACAAGTTGAAGGTGATAAAAGGACCAGAGGAAGGCCAAAATTGACATGGGTTGAATTAGTAAGAAGAGACATCGTAGCTTGTAATTTAAAGACAAATATGGCCCTAAACAAAATAGAATGACGGAACAGGATTCATGCAGCCGACCCCAAATAGTTGGGATAAAGTTATTTGTTGTTATTGTTGTTGTTGTAATATAGTGTAAGTTAAAGGTTGTTATTGGTCTAAGAGAAGGGTGAGGCTATTGGCACCCCCAAAAATCCTCACCACACCCCCCATATTTTTATTCCAATTTTTACCCCTCCCCAAATTGCCCCTCCTCCCTCTCTCTCCCTCCCCGATGTCTCTCCCTCCCTCTTTGACATTCTCTCTCTCTCCTCTCCCTCCCTCTCCCTCTCCCTCCCTCTTTGCCTCTCTCTTGTATTTTCTCTCTCTCTCTCCCTCTCTCTCTCTCTCTCTCTCTCTCTCTCTCTTGGTCGTTCGAAGGTTCAGGTTTAGGCAGGGCCCCCCCTGCACGGACGTGGAGGTTTGAATAGACGGGCACCCATTCGGCACCTGCGTTTAGACCTTCACGTCCATGTAGGTGCCCACCTGTTCGGATTTCCACGTCCGAGCAGGGGGGCCCTTGCCAGACCTGAACCACCGAACTCCAGGAAAAAAAATGGGAAGGAGGAGAAGGAGAGAAAGGAAGAGAAAGGAAGAAGAAGAGGAAGAGAGAGGGAGGAAGAGGAGAAAGGGAGGGAGGGAAGGAGGGAGAGGAGAGAGAGAGGGAGGGAGAGATGCGTCGGGTAGAGAGAGGGAGGATGGGTGTTTTAGGGAGGGGGTAAAAATGGAATAAACAAAAAAATGACTACTTGTGATTTAGTAGCAAATATAGTCCTAGATAGAGTGGACTGACTAGAAAAAATTATTGCATTGACCCCAAGTTGTTTTATATATTTTTTTATCTATTTTTATTCTTTTGTAATGAGCAAAACCGATCCCATTAGTGAGTAATGGATTTTTCTGTTTGTTATTGTATAGATTTTGGTCTGATACCAAAAACTGTTGAAATGATACCCTTAAAAATTTTAGAAACGGTTTAAACGATGTATCAATCTGACTTATAAATCTGCAAAAGACGTTTTGGGAAATACACATGAGATCTTATCTCTAATGTATTTATTGAAACATCAAACATTTACAAGACACCCTTTGTCAGGCATCGTATTATTAACATTGGCGTGGTATCTCTCTAATTTAACTGGATACAATTTGAACCCTTTTGTACATTACTCAAACAGGACCAATCAGTATAGAACGTGGGGCTGAAACATGTGGTATCTCTCTCATTTAACTGGAAACGATTTGAACACTTTTGTACAATACTCAAAACAGGACCACTCTTTTCTACGTTACTCAAACAGGGCCACTTGGAATAGAACGTGGGGCTAAAACATGGGGTATCTCTCAAAACGATTTGAACTCTTTTGTACGTTACTCAAATAGGACCACTCCGAATAGAACGTGGGGCTGAAACATGTTGCAGAGCAAGGTTCTACAAATCAAGACAAATGGGTGGTCATTGACAAAGGGAGCATCTCCTCTACGGTGGGTGGCACAGTATACCAAGACAGAAGGGGGGTGGGGCCGCTGAAATATGTTGCAGAACAAGGTTCCACAAATCAACACAAATGGGTGGTCATTGATAGAAGGAGGCATATCCTCTGCACTGGGTGGCACAGTATACCAAGACACAAGGGGGGTGGAGCAGCTGAAACATGGTGCAGAACAATGTTCCACAAATCCAGACAAATGGTGGTCATTGATGGAAGGAGGCATATCCTCTGCACCGGGTGGCACAGTATGCTAAGACACAAGGGGGTGGGCTCATGTGAAAAGTGTATGGCCCCACCCCCCTTATGTCGTGCTAGTGGCACAGAAGATATGGTTGCTCGAAGGAAACATGGAAACTTACTCGCTTATAGACGGCACGGTCCAGTGATAAGATAGCTTAAATCTGAATGGAAATCCAAAAGAATTTTAAGAGAGCAAATGTTGTATTCTCCATGCTCCCAGACACAAAGGCTGGGAAAAAAATTATGTGAAAACGAATCTCGTGAGAACTATGAAAATGGCATCAGAGTGTGGACACATCAGCACTGAAAAGTGATAACTGCCCCCCAAAAAGCGTAAATCACTTTTCAGTACTGGTGCTTTAACCCCTCTGGTTTCACAGTTCTCACTAGATTCGTATGCACATAATCCAAGCTCGCAAAGAAAGAGTGATGATTTCTAATTGGCTGGTGGCCATCACGAATAAATTTTTCTGTAGCTTTTTATAACATGAAAGAAAATGACAAAACCCCTAACAGGAATGTAGTCAAGATCATGTCAAGTTTTAGTACCTTTACGAAAAAAAAATTATAAAAAGATATACGGGTTGATTTGGTACGTCCCATAAATTGACCATTAACGTTCTGACATGTGCAGTGAACAACATGGGTCATTATAAAAGTTTAATACTTGGCTTATACAACGACCGACACGTGACCTTAATTTAATAGATGAATACCACTTTTATCTGATTCATCACCTCTGATCCACAATCTTGGTGTTCCGTTCAAGACACAAAGGAGGTGGGATCCACATATTTTTTGAGAAATCAACTTGCAAAAAAAAATATCAATCTCATTGTGGACCAGAGGATACGGTCCCCATTTTAACAGCTTGTATCAATCTCTGCATATGCTATGCCTTACCAAATCCGTAGGGGCAAGTCAGATTTTTAGTACCCTCATGTGGGCATGTGCTATAGACAAGGCATTAATAACAGCTGTTAAAAGAGAAAACTAGTGGGCAAGGTGAGGTAAGGGTCAGGTTATTAGCATCCCCAAAAATTTTCATCACACCCCCATTTTAAGAATTTTCAAAATTTCATCTCATACCCCTCACTAAAATGACCTATTTACACTTGATAACCAAAACCCAAAAATTGAAATTGTTCACCCCACCCCTCTTTTTTGTTAAAGCGTTGTGATTCTTCATAAATGAAAACCAAAGACGTTATTTCCCTCCCTTTTTCTTCCAAACAAACCTTACACTTTTTTTAACATCGTTGTTGTGTGAAAGCATTGTAATCACCCAATGGACCATTAAAGAGTCGAATCAGAATAAGAAAATCCTTCAATGGTAAGTATTTTCCGTTTTAAGAAAAGAAAAAAAATTCCTGCATTTTGTTCGGAGGTACAGGTCTGGGCAAACATGGTTTTGTTCGAGCCTTGAGGTCCAAATAGACCCAAGTTTGTTTTGGAACTCAAGGTCCGAACAAAACCATGTTTATTCGAACCTCAAGGCCCGAACAAAACCAAGTTTGGTTTGACCTCAAGGTCTGAATTTTTATTTTTATTTTTTGCCCAGACATTTCTAGTTTGCTAAGACACTCAGTTTTGTAATATATTGATTTTTTTTTTGCGATGTTCCAACTGCAATGTGATGCTTCAAGACAATTTAGTAAGGTTTCCACCAAGATGGTAGTAGATTATACCAGTGAATTTATCACATATGAGGTAAATCTTTTCTAATTGTTTTTGAGTTATTGTACGAAGATTTTTTGAGTTATTATGCTTCAATTTTTATGTTATTACTTTTTTTATAGATATTCAAGAGTTAAACAGACTTATGTAAGTGGGCGGTTGAAGTTGAGTGAAGAAATGGTTTCATCATTGTCACTAAGAAATCAGATTCTGGTGTTTCTTTAAAGAAACTAAGAATTACCCTTGCATATGAGTGGAGTAGCCAGTACAGAGAACCTAAGAAAGATGTGAATCAAGATAAAAAAATATGTGGTGTCAGGTAGCAAGAAATATGGATATCCGTTTGAATTGAAGGGTAAAACGTTATCAACTGATGATGATTGAATTTTGCTAGTATTGTGTAGTGTGCGTAATCATTTGACTGTAGATCATCTCGAGGGACATTCATATGCTAGAAGACTGTCACAAGAAGAGACTTCATTATTGGTTGACATGTCCAAGAATATGGTAAAACCAAGGGATATTTTGGCTACACTAGAACAAAGAGACCCCTTAAATGTTACCACAATGAAGACAACATACAATGCACGACAGAGACATAAAAAAATGGAGAATGATGGAAGGTCTTAAATGTAGCTACTATTGGGACAATTGGCAGAGCATGGATATATTGAGTGCTATAGATAAATTGAAGATACCGAGACCGTGACTAATTTTTTTTGGGTATATCCGGTTAGTTTAGAATTGATACGTGCATTTCCATATGTTTTGATCATGGATTGCACCTACAAGACTAATTGGTATCGTTTGCCCCTTTTGGAGATTGTTGGATTGACATCCATTGACATGACCTTCACTGTAGCCTTTGTATATCTTCAATACGAGAGAGAAAATAACTTCATATGGGTATTGAGTGTTTTGCGTGATGCGATTAGTGATAGTGCTCATCCTCAAGTTATTATGATGGACAAGGAGGGGGCTTTGATGAATGCAATATCTATAGTGTTTCCTACTGCTACACATTTACTATGAGATGACACATCAGTAAGAATGTTCTTGCGAAGTGTAAGAAAAAGTTTTTGACAAAAGAGAGTTGTGACAGGTTCATCATGGGTTAAAATGTATTGGTGTTTTCAGCGACAGAAGAAGAATACTTCCAAAATCTCGCATCATTGAATAAAAAATTTAGCACATATCTGGATGCACTTGAATATATGCGAACCAATTGGCTAGATGTATATAGAGATAGATTTGTGGCTGCTTGGATAGATCAATGGATGCATTTCGGGACAAATACAATCAATGGGGTTAAGAGTGCGCATGCAAAGGTAAAAAGATAACTTGGATCGAATAAAGGGGATTTTGAGTCCTCTTAAAATAGTATACATATGTTGCTTGAATTACAACATACAAGCATAAAAGCATCTTTCGAGAAGAATAAGATAGTCTTCCGACATAACTTCAAGCCTTCTGAATTTAAAGAGCTATGGGGCAACATTTTTATAAAGAAAATAGAGATAGTTTTATCTGAAGTGAAGTGGGCCAACTTTGTTGGTGTTGATGTTTCTGTATGTGGTTGTGTTTATTGATGCACGTACAGGTTGCCATGCGCACATGAGATTGCACAGTACATATGGGAAGGTCCCCTAGTTTTCTTTGATTCTATACATCTGTATTGGCATAAGCTTGACATGCAAGGTACCTCAACCCAAACAGGGCATCATTTCGATTGTACTGATGACTTACAGATGTTAATAAAATAGTTCAATGAATATGATCCCACAAGAAAGTTACAGATGCTGAAGAAGTTTAGAGAAATATAGTAGCCCCAAACAGTTCACATCTGATGGAACTCGAGGTGAAGACAACTACAAGAGGTCATCCACACGCAAAGATTGACACATCTACGTGGTGTGAACCATCTGAATTTAAAATTTTATCTCCAATGCAGGATAGTTATTTTTTTCTTATGGAAAAAGTGCTCATAAACTCAACCCTCAAGCAGTGTAATGTACCCTGCCATCTGTTTTACATCCACCCGACTTGCAGATCTAGCTTATGGTATAGATAGGCTAGGGCTGTAGCACCCCACGTATAGTCCCGTACTTCTCATAAATTTTCTAATAGCTTTAGATATGTAACCGGCACCCACATAAAAGACTTGTCAATGAATAACATACAACCCAATAAAAATAACAAGTAAGCCTTGGTTGCATACTCAATCTAAGCCAGATTAAATTCGACATGCACATTGATAAACATCGTCCTCAGCCACTCCGACCGCATAGACGTACCCCAAATGGCTTGAAGCTCTTCCCTCGCATCCTGGGTCAACACTTCAAGTTGGACAGACACTAAGATGACTGCAACATCCAATGATAGCTTCTCCTTAAAAATAGAGATAGCTCGACCAACAACCAAAATCCCAAGTAGGCATGAGACGTCATCCAACATAATGGTCATCTCTCCAAACGGCATGTGGAAAGTATTAGTCTCTAGATACCATCTCTTTAAAAATGATGAAATCACTACCTTGTTCACAAATTTGTATGTTGCTGTGACCAAGGGGTATAGGTCGGAAGCACTGATCATTAGTTGGAACATCTCATTGGGAGGATTAAACCTCTCAAACACCCACTCCTTTATCTTCTGGTTGTGCGATAAACATATAATCGATTCTTGCTCTTGCAATCAAAACAAAAGAAACATTATTAATAACAGTAATGAATATAAACATTAAAAATTAACAACATTTAATAACAATAATAAATAAAAATAATCAATTTGCAATACCTTTCTTTTCTAGATTGTTGCAGCAACATGTGTCTTGAAGCTCAATAATAATGAAAGGTCTTTAGAAGCTCTAGGAACATGACCCTTCTCAGCCTCAGCCTCCTTGATGAGTAAATATGTCGAGTAAATATGTCAAGTTGTTGTCTACTAGACGAGACACTAATGCTTTTGACGCATTAGTGGACGCTCTCGACCTATTAAACTACGATTTCTTTTAGCCGATGCCGTCAGTGGTACACAAAATTTACGAAAAGTACCTGCATCCATATTTGTTACAAACTGAATTAACTATCAAAAAAAGATAGAAACAAACAACCCCATTAGATTGGGATAATGATTAGAGAAAGCAGATGCCTTATGTCAAGGGCATTCACATCATACATTAATCAAACTTGGAAAAATACAAAATGTGAAATGCTTAGAAAAAAGGAAAAAAATGTAAATGATGCATGTACTAGCAACATATAGAGACTACAATATGAATGCTTGTAAATACAAAAATTAATTTTTTTATCCCTGTTTGGAGGTGCAGATCCAAGCATAACTAATGCTCTTCAGACCTATAAGTCCGAACAAGACCAGTTTTACTTGGACCTCAAGGTCCAAGCAAAACTGGTCTTGTTCGGACCTGCAGGTCCAAATAGCACCAGCCATGTTCGGGCCTGCACCACCAAATGGAGACAACAAAAAAAAACAAAAAAACAAGAAACATACTTGCGGAGGGAGGAGGCAGCAGTAGTGGCAAGACGTCCGACAACAGACGGCGGCTGTGGCGGTAGGACTTCTGATGGGGCTAGGTAGTGCTGGCCGGTTGCGGGAAGAGAAGAGGAAGAAGAGAGGAAGAAAGGAGGAAGAAGAAGAAAGGAAGAGAGAAGAGAGGAAGGAAGAGAGGGAGAGAGTTTATGTTGGGAGAGAGAAGAGAGAGGGAGGGGGTGTGGTGAGGAAAAAAACATATAAAGGGGGTTTAGGGTTATGAGGGTAATTTGGGAAATGAACGGGGTGTGGTGAGCAAAAAAGGGGGGATGGTGAGTTCGGGGCTGTGGTGAGGAGTTTTGGGGGTGCCAATAGCCTCTCCCTTTTTATTATAGGCATTTAAAAAAGAAAAAGAAAAAAAAAAGAAACATAATTGCCTTTGTCAAGCAAGTACACACATATATCAAGTTCCCTTAACATTATCTCACCATGAAATTCCTAAAATTCTCTCCCTTGAAAGCCACTTAAAACATATTTTCTCTACAATTTACATTTTCTTGTTTCAAGGTCCACCTCTTCCCTCCCTTTCCCAATCCCTAACCCCACACACTTTGTCTCGGGCATTGATTACATAGCTAACCCGTTAAAACTCACCTGGTTTATCATTAAACTGATCAGGTTATCTAAGTTTAATAAGCTTTGATGCACATTCGATCTATATGTTGAATAAACCCGGAAAGATGGCTAGTTCCCTTTTTCCTAAGTCTAACTGATAGTGCAGCATGGATTAAAAACTTGGAATCGGTCTTGGCAGATTCTTGAGTTGGATCGGCTGATCCGAGCCTATTCCTATCCCACTTAGCTAATCTGATGCAAAAAAAAAAAAAAGGTTTTGTAAGAAAAAAAATATGAAAAATCCAAAAAAAAAATTATAAAAATATGATTAGGAAAAAAATTGAACAGATCGGTCATTTAAACATATTTTTGGCACCATCTTACATAATAACAAATATGCGGTCCGATACAGTCAACATTAGAGTAAAAGACAACAATTTTAACTAAACCAGTACTAGAAATCTAGAACTATTAATTAAACCACTACTACACTACAAGTTATTAAACAAGTCTCTCTCTCCTCTTAGCAAGTTAGTAAGGCCCGAACTCCGATTTCTTCACTTAGTACCACAATTAAAAGAAAATATAAATAGAAGATCAATATAGTGATTGCATATTGATCATCATATGAAGAAGATCATGATCATGTGTAATTGTGTATATGTTCTACATCATATAAACTTTGTAATTGAAAAATAAATTAATTACCTTTCATCGTAGATAAATGTTTCTTCATTTTACTAGTATAACCTTGACAAGGAAGAGAGACTCCCATAACAACCACCTGTACAATAACACATAGAAAAAACACATAAAGGAAAAATAGTATATAATTAATCTTTTAATAAATATGACATAAAGAAGTAATCTTTGTTATTCTTCTTATTCTTTTAGAGACAATGAGTCAATGAGATGACCCTCCATGAATCCATGGGAACCTACTTAAGTAATTTATTTACATCAAAAAATAAAGAGAATAACAATCTTATGGTAGTAACTTGTAGACATACCTATAATAAATCATCATTTCCACCATGAACGGTGTGGTGGAACGAGGACACCAATATTTTCATCATCCGTATCTCTAGTTCGATACTCCTCACGATATGGTGTTGAATGAAATGAGTATTGATTTCCATCATCAAAGAAAAAACTTGTAAAGTCTCCAATAAGATTTTCTTAACCATGACATTGAGGAGGTATATATTCAAGTACTAGTACTAGTTGTGGATGAGAAAATGATTGAGAAGATTATTCTCTAAAGCTAGTCTTTACAAGATTTTGATCATATTGTGGAAAATGTGGATGTGAAAATGACTGAAAAAGCTCTCCAAAGTCATTATTTACAAGCCTTGGATTAGTTTGTAAAATTGATAATGATTGAAAAGGTTCCCTAAAATCAAATTCTCCATGATGTAGAAATGGTGGAAATGATTCCACTGGTTATGGATATGGTGGAAACGATTGCATGTGATTGAAATCTGTTGATGAACTCTCTGATTGCTCATGTTGGGCCTATCCAAGGTGATTACTACTAATACCAAATGGATATGACTGATCAAATCCCTCGCAAAATAAATCACTCATCTCCATCAAACGCAACCTCTCCTCAACAACATCTGTGTTCCCATAGGTCCCATAACCATGTTTTCTACAGTCACGATCTTGGGTCTTTTTGCATTTTCTAAACCATTCTTGAGGTCGAATGCCATGATTTGGCTTGAGTAGATAGAAAGTGATCATCATACTCTATGAAACCGCAAGGTCTGAAATTAACACTAATATTAGAAGTACCACCAACACCAACAACACCAATACCAACACCACCCCCAGTATCCTCATCATCATCATCTCCAACAGTGGTTCCTGCAGTAGTTGCATTACCACTACCAACACCATGTATATACTCAACACCCTCATTAACTCCTGAAATATAATCAGAATAAAACTCTGCATGCATCTCGTTATATATTTCATCTTATTCTTCATCCCTAATCTTGTTGCTATCTCCCACTTGTGTCCCTTCTTCATCTAATTCTCTCTCAAGCCAATTTTTATCCTATCCATCAAGCACTAGTTCTTCAGCCTCACAAATCCAAGTGTTTATAGAATCATTTTCCTCAAAGATATGACTCAAATCAATTGGATTATAGTAGTTCTCATCTATAGCCCTATCAACTAAATTACGAATCTTTAACCTCATGTTATAATGCACAAATACTAAGTGATGCAGGTTCTTCATCTTGAGACGGTTTCTTGGCCGAGTGTGAGTTAGTGAGAACATGTTCCAGTTCCTCTCACAGCCTAAAAATGAGCATGTCTGACTAAGGACTCTCATGGAAATAAATCTCAACTCGGGAAGCCTCTCTCCATATAAGTTCTACCAATCAGCTGTAAAGAAAAAGAATATTACACTTACTAAAATCATTAGATCATGTTAATATTATATATACCTGGTTGACATGTCTCTCGAGCCCGCTCCACAAGACGAGTACCTAATTCTCCTTCGGCCTTAGTGAAGGATCTAACCTACAAGTAGGTAAGATGGCAAAATCAATTGAAAAGTATAACATCTAACATAATATGCACACCCCTGCTAACTATAAATACAAATATGGAATAAAACAACTTACTTGTCTTATGGTTGCATCTCATTTTATGATATCTAGTTCTAATCTCATTATAACCCTTTTTGTTCCATGCCGTATTTCATCATTGTATGCCAAATTGTGTTCATATTGAAAATTTTGGTTAAGAAAGTAAGTTGTCATATAAAATTGATAAAGTTAGAACATGAAAATAATAATAAAAGTTAAACTATTAAGTAAATAATACATATAAAACACTATTTTGGAAATTTTATCAGTTGCATGCAAGTCATTGTGAAGTGTTCTGTTTCACCTTAAGTCAATAATTTTTAGATATTGTGCAAGACTACGCAATGTATCTTAAAGAGTAAATTTCACCCTACACATTGATTAAAAAATAATTGGCATTGTTAGCTTGTTAACTTGGTCCACTACCTTTAAAACCTTTACTAAAGGCTCCATCACCTTACAAACAATTTTTGCCTTCACCCAAAATTCATTCGTGAATATGATAATGCAAACATCTTCAAAAGTTTTTTTCTTTTTATCTTTTTCTCACAATGATTATCTAAAATCTTTATCAAGAAAACAATGTTGGAGAGATGCCTTATGTCTAATAAGGCTCTCCATTGCCACGTGCTCAGTCGCAAATTTGGTAATCACAGGGCGTAGGAAATCCTAACCTTCTGTGTATTCTCGCATTTTATTCATTACTGTCATACTATTATAGATGAATGATATAATTTTTCTGGCATTTTTTATTGTCTCTTTTATTTTATCCATCTTTCCAATATCTTCCAATATCAAGTCAATAGAGTATGCAGCACAAGAGGTCCAATATAAGTGTTTTCTCTTATCCATTAATGAGTTACCTGCAACCCTAAAGGTAGTCTCATTATCTATCATGATTTGGACAACATTCTCTTCCCCTATCTCATCTATAACTTTGTCCATAAGTTTAAAAATATATTCTTTCGTTTTAGAGTGGCCCGTTGTGTCCACTGACTTATGAAAGATCATATGATGATTTGAGTACACCATAAAATTAACCAATGATTTCGTAGTTTTGGATGTCCACCCATCACACATGATGGTGCAACCCCACTTAGGCCAACTATTTCTCAATCCTTTGATATAGTCATTCAATTCATCAACTTCTTGTTGTAAGAAATGATTGCTCATCTAGTAAGGGGTAAGAGCTTTAATCCCAGGTCCGGCCTCTGCAATTGTATCAAGCATCTTCTGAAAAAAGGGGTCTTGAGTGTATTAAAAGGCACAACAG
>JAOXJP010256894.1:0-21415 GCA_025762735.1 Platanus orientalis | reverse complement strand
AACAGAACTCACCTCTCACATGAGAGAGATGGGAGAAGTTCCAATCCAGCCGTGAGGCTCCTAAAAACATTTCAATTCTTTATTTCATCAAAACTGATTGTACAAGTGGAGTTCAGAGGCTTTTATAAGCCTTAAACAAAATATGGACCCCTCCCCGTATGGCCAACAGTCTAAACTCTATAAAAACATAAAAAAAAAACTTCTAAAACACTTCTAAATTATTTCTAACTCTCTACTCTTGCTCATATAGTCTTATTATGTAAAAATCACCCATAAAACATAAAGAAAATATGAGGACAGCATGTAGACTTCTTGGATTTCCTTGGGAATCTTGGTCTGGGCTTCCACATTGGATGGTTCTTCTCAAGCCAAATGAGGGCTGCTGCATCATTGTGCCTTTCTCTTTTTGCTTCCCCTTCATGGAGTTTCAGTTGCTCTTACTGCTAGGATGCCTAGAAGTCTGAAGACCAGAAGGATGAATTACCCTTGATGATTCAATTGTGTTAGATTCCTAGGTTGGATTCTGATTTGATTTCGATCCATCCTATCCTGATTTAAATCAAAGCTGATGTTAGAAGTAGGTATCAAACCTGAAACCTTTTATTTATCGACTCAACACTCAAACAAAGGTAATACGCAATTTTTGATTTTTATGTATATTTAAAATTTTCTACATTGAAAGAAACAAATTGTGGCATAGATTCCATACAGAAGTTGAATGATCGGATCGGATGCAGGTAATGGTCCGGACCATTTACAGCCCAAACTTAATGAAATATTGTTACTTCACCTTTTGACTATTCAATTGAGATGTTTTCTACCATTGGATTGGATAAATTTTATTTTGATGCAGACTTCAACTATTTTTGGATTGGACAGGATGGATATATAAACTCTATATGGGCCTTCTGGCAGTTTTTTGCACAAACTCCATCAATATTCATGCCGGCCTAAATGGCCTTGAAGTTGGGCAGACAGTTGTTATTGCATCTGCAGTAAGAAGACTCACATTGCAGTTTGAATCTGTGTTTATTATGATGTTGATATATCTGAAACTAATGCATATCTATGATTACAGATACTGATACATAATGTCATGCAAATCGGAACATCTATAGACCCTGAATATAAGCAAGCTCATGCATTTTCTATTTACCTTGTCCAACCCTTGTTCACCACTTCATTGGCTTTGCTTTGTTACAACTGGTAAATGCTGAGGAATGCTAGGAAGTAATGCAGTAAGTGCAGCATATGTTTGCCACCCTGCTAAAAGACATAAAGATTGATGTGATGACTGGTTTAAACTGTAACCACTATTCAAGTGTCGGTAACCACCTGAACCAGTCACCAGGTCAACCTTTTTGTCTTTCAGTAGGGTGGCAAGGGTGCACTACACCCATCACAGAGTTTCTGGCACATTTCTAATGTTGAAAACTTAATCATCTCTCTCTCTCTCTCTCTTTTAATATTTAAAGATTATTGCTGCACAACCATTCAAACTGATCTAAAATATTTCTAAATGTTAACTCTTATCCTGCATATTCTAGGTATCCTTCTTCAGTTTTCGTTGGTGACACCTACACTTACTTTGCGGGAATGACTATGGCTGTAGTCGGCATACTGGCCCACTTCAGGTGGGTTCCCCTTATGTCTTACTACCCGGATTGTTAAATTGTACAATTCAATTATACAAAAAATGTCTTTGACAATAGAATATCACATTGGCAAAATCTATATTTAACATGCAGTCATAAATTGCAACAGTATACAGGTAGTTCCCCTGTACCTCAATCAAATTGGTCGAATGTTGGCTCTAGTAAGAATGTAAGATATGTAATGTCTTTGATAGTAAGCTTGTGTAGACTGTAGACTATATAGGTATGAGATATACCATATATCTAGGGCTGTAAACAGAGCGAATTCGAAGCAAATATAAACATATCCGTATTTGTATTTGTTTACTTAATCGAATATCGGATATGAATTCGAATATCAGCGGATATTTAAAAATAGGATCCTAATGTTATCATGTGAGCGAATAAAAGATCCTTTCCTGGTGATGATTCAAGTATTGAAAAATCTTGTTAGCTGCTTCCATGCGTTTAATTTGGGTGCATGCATGTATTGACTTATTATACTCAAATAGCATAAGCAATATCAGGATGGGAGTTAGTCAAATAAATGAGACTATTAACCAATCTTTGATATCCTGCCAGCATCAATCAAGGATGATCCATCATCATCTCTGAAATTGTGATTTTTCTCATTAAGAGTGTTAAGTGTTTGCTCCCTAAAATGCATTTTTCAAAAGGTTAAGGACATATTTCCTTTGTGAAACAAATATTCCTTTTTAGGTCGAGCAACTTCTATCCTAAGAAAGTATATTAGCATCCCCAGATCCTTAATCTGAAACTCCTTTGCTAAGTGACTCTTTAGCTTCTTCGTTTCTTGTGCATATTGCTTGCCATCACTATATCATAAACATACACAATGAGGGAAATAACCTTTCTCTGATTGTGTTTGATGAATAGTGCATGGTCTACCTAACTTTGACCATAACCATAATTCAACATTACCTTTTTGAATCCATCAAACCATGCTCTTTGTGATTGCTTTAACCTGAATAAGGTTTTCTTTGATTTACACATTTCTCCATTGGATGAAGATAATCTAAATTTGGTGGGATCCTCAGATTTACCTCTTCCTTTAGATCACCATGTAGAAAATCAATTAGACATCAAATTAGTGAAGAGGCAAATTTTGATTAGTTGCTAGAAATAACAGAATTTGTATAGAATTCACCTTAGCTACTGGTGCAAATGTTTCTTGTTAATCAGCTCTATATGTTTGCAACCAACTTTATACTTGATTGTGAAGATCCACTTCTCATCTCTTTACATATTGCTTCTCTTCATTTTGATTGAGACAACATCTGAGACTCTAAGGGGAACAAAGATTGTAGACAAAGTGGAAACGAAGGCACAATATGACGATGATGTCAAACTGTATGAAATGAGATTAGAGATAGGATGTTGAGTACATGAACGAACTCATTTCTAATTGCAATAGATAGTTTAGAGTCCTCGATGACTAGAAATATAAAAGAAAAAGAAGGAATGAGATTACTTGAGTTAGTTGGATCAGAAACATCTTGACAAAGTACACATGGTTGGGTAGGCCTTCTTCTTGAATACATCTACAACTCTTTTCTACCATCTCTTGCTTCAACACGACTATCTTTACTATATCCAACATCAAATGAGTTTGATGGAACATGAAGTGGAAGTGGAGTGGGTGTAAAAGAGGAAGTTGCTTGAATTTAAACCAATGGTTCAGTTTAAGTAGATCTAGGGTTTTGTTGTGGCAAAGGAGGAGGCGGAGAGAAAGAATACATATGGAAAATGTATGGAGAGAGTTTTGTATCTCACTCTCACACCTACTTACTTTACACATGAGGTAAAAATACTAGAGAAAATACTTAGGCTATATCTTATAATTATAGGTATACCATTACACACATATAATTATAGGTATACCATTACACACGTACTTGGATAGAAATACCCCCACCATATGTAATGTATTCTACTACATTCCAACACCACCCCAAGCTGGTATGTATATGTTGAGTAGAAATTTGTAGTTTGATAGTTAGTATGTTAGGGTTTCAAGTAGAAGGAGATGAAGGGGAAGAGAAGGAGGAAGAAGATGAAGAATTAGGAAGAATACGTATGGAGAGTGTAGAGACAACTCTCACATACTTTGCTTCATATATTAAAAAAGTAAAAAATACATCTTTGGGTATTTTCATGTATACCCCAATACTGTACAAAAACATGTGTCTTTACATATATAACCCCATATATTCATGAAATGCAACACTCATATAGATATTATGCATACCAAGCTTGCCAATAATATAACTACATAGGCCTTTTGTGAATATATCAACTAACTGATCTTCAATCTTTACAAATGGAATATGTATCTAACCAATTTATAGCTTCTCCTTGATGCAATGTCTATGCACTTCAATGTATTTGGTCTTATCAAATATTGGACAGGGTCGTGTGCAATACTAATAGCGGCTTTATTGTCATAGTATTACCTCATAGGACCTTGGGAGTTGAATCTCAACTCTATTAGAAGGTCGTGGATCCATATCAATTCACAAATCCCGTGGGCCATCGCTCTAAATTCGGCTTAAGCACTTGATCATGCTATAACGAGCTGCTTCTTGTTGAAGTAGGTTGCCTCCAACAAAGGTGTAGTAGCTTGAGGTGGACCTCCTATCATTCATAAAACCAGCCCAATCAACATCTATTAAGGTTTCAACTCTTAGATCCTTTCGTCTACCATTGAGCCCTTGACCTAGACTCTTCTTTAAATAATGCAAAATACAGTATACTGCCTCAAGATGTGATGTTGTGGGAGCATGCTTGAACTGACTAACAACCCCAACATCATAAGAAATGTCCGGTTTAGTCAAGGTTAGGTAAATAAGTTTGCCTATTAATTTCTAATCCCGACCAATATCAATAAATCGGTAGCCCTCATCTGCTTGCTAGTAGTGATTAGACTTGGTGGGAGTCTCACACCCTAAAAATTGTTTATAATAAAAACACAGAAGATTTGAGGAGAAGAAAAGAAGAAAAGAAAGAAGAAAGGAGAAGAGGAGAAGAAGAAATAGAGGAAGATGTAAAGTTGTATGTCATGTGGAGAGATTAGGGATTTCTCAATACCATTGCCTTTATTTATATAGGTATAAAAGTCTAAAATACCTTGGCATATACACATTCATATATACCCTTACATATAGACCCTTATGACATTAATATCTTTAATACTTTAATACATGTATGTATCCTCCATATTGTTAACACTCCCCCTCAAGCTGGCATATATATACTAAGCATACCAAGCTTGGACAAAATAGCACTAAACTGAGGCAAAGATAAATCCTTAGTAAAAATATAAAAATATTAGCAAGCTGGTCTCTCCTGTCCGAACATAGGGTGTGCATATCATTCATGACTGAAGCTTTTCTTTGATGAAATGGCGATCAACCTCAATGTGTTTGGTGTGGTCATGTTACACTAGATTATGGGCTATATTGATGGCAACCTTGTTATCACAATAAAGATGCATAGGTGCTCGAAGATAGAAGCCCAACTCTAGAAGCATACTTTGAGTCCATAATAGCTCACAAATACCATTAGCCATCGATTGAAATTTGTTTTTAGCACTAGAACGAGCAACCATTGATTGCTTCTTACCCCTCCAAGTAACCAAATTTCTACCAACAAATGTGCAATATATTGAGGTTGATCTCCTAGTTGATATTGATGCGACTCAGTTTGTGTCAATGCAAGCCTTAACTCGGATTATATCATTCTTCCCATAAAGAAACCCCATGCCTGGATTCCTTTTTAGGTACCCCAAGATTTTGTAAGCAGCCTTTAAGTGTACAGTGATGGGTGCATGCATAAATTAACTAACAAGTCTAACTACATAAGATATGTCTGGTCTAGCTAGAGAAAGATATATCAACTTCCCAACTAGCTTCTGGTAGCTTCCAACATCTATAAGTCTTTCACCATCATCTTCTCTCAATTTACAATTAGGATCAACTGGAGTATCACATGGCCTACAACCCAACATACCAACATCATCTAGAATATCCAACACATACTTTCTTTGAGATGAAAACACTCATATTTTTGAGCAAAGTACCTCTATCCCAAGAAAATATTGTAGTGGGCATAGATATTTTATTTAAAGCTATTGACTTAAATACTTTTTCAAGTTCTCTACTTCAAAATTGTCCCCTATCACCACAATGTCATCAACATATACTATAAGAACAGTCATACCACTACTCTGATGCTTGATAGAGAGTGTATGGTCAGCTTGACTTTGCATGTACCCTCTTTGTCCCATAGCACTACTAAATCACTTGAACCATGCTCTTGGTGACTATTTCAGCCCATAGAGTGCCTTCTTCAATCTACACACTTTTCCCTTAGCTGTGGAATGCTGAAAGTCTGGAGGTAGTTTTATGTAAAATTCTTCCTGTAAGTCACCATGGAAGAATGTCTTTTTTTTACATCTAATTGTAGTAAAGACCACTTTTTATTCACTGCCACTGAGATCACGATTGTTATTGAATTCATCTTAGCAAGCAATGTGGATGTTTCTTGATAGCCTATACCATAGGTTTGGGTGTACCCCTTTGCAACCAGCTGTGCCTTAAATCTATCAATTGATCCATCTGCTTTCAACTTTACTATAAAGTCCCATTTGCACCAAACTGTGGCCTTTTCTCTTGGAAGATCAATCAGTTCTCCATTCTTTTATAATTCGTTGATCTCTTCAATCATAGCCTCTTTTCAGGGTTTTTAGGATAGTGCTTCAGACAGATTGTGGGGAATAGAAATGAAAGATAAAGACAAAACAAATGTCTTGCTCTTAGGTGAGAGATAATCATAGGATATAAAATTTACCGTAGGGTGTTGAATGTTAGTATGAACACCTTTTCTATGAGTGATAGGAAGATTTATACAAGTTAGAAAAATGGAGTAGAAGTACCTTGTTCAAATGGTGGTGAAGAAGATTATGGAGGAATCACATGAGGAATTAAGACTTTCTCTTTCCTTTGTGCATGCAATTGTAGATCCTTTGATGTGTCATCTCCTTGCTCCTCTTGAGAGATAACTTTCTCTTGAACATTTGAATTTTATACATTATCCTCCCCTTGAGCATGATTTTCACCTCTTTTGCGTCGATCATTATCATGGTCACCATAGTCAAAGATATAAGGAGGAACAAGACGTGGGGAGTCATCATTACCAATGTTCCCTCCTTGAGGATGAGACCGACTAGGAGAAAAAAAGGGACATATTCAAAGAATGTGATGTCAAGAGAGACAAACTGCTTCTGATAAGTATGATTATAGCATTTATAGTCCTTTGGATTTGTGGTATAACCCAGGAATACACATTTTAAGGCTTTAGGATTTAATTTGGATCAACCATCCTAAAGAATGTCCACAAAATATATACAACCAAAAACTTTAGGAGGAATGGGAAATTAAGGAGAAGTGGGAAAAAGAACTTGCAAGGGACATTGGAAGTCAAGAACTTGAGTTGGAAGTCGATTTATGAGGTAGACTGTATTTAGAATTGCATAAGCTCAGAACACTTTGGGAACTTTTATATGAAAAGTAAAGCACAAGTAACTTCCAGGAGATGGCGATTTCCACGTTCAACAATGCCATTTTGCTCTACAGTATGTGGCCATGCAGTATGATGTATGCTACCATGTGTAGCCAAATAGGAGGAAAAAACATGAGAAACATATTCCCCCATTGTCAGAATGAAGACTTGTAAGTTTTGTATCAGATTATGTTTCAACCATTTTGTGAAAAAGTTGAATGGCAGAGAATAACTCATTTTTTGACTTCAATAATTACACACAAGTAGCCCTGGAAAAGTCATCATCAAACGTGACAAAATAGAAACAACCAAACAATGAAGTAACTATGGTAGGCCCCCACACATTGGAATGCACCGCACTAAAAGGAGAAGTACTTTTATTATTACTCAAAGCATAAGAACTACAACAATGTTTAGGTAGCTCACAAATGTCACAAGAAAGGTCCTTAGATGAAAAGGAGGAAAACAACGAAAAATAGTTTCTTTTAAAGTAAAATAGAGGATGTGTAGCTTGATGGTGCCACTATAATGGTTGTGATCAATCGCCATGAGTTGAAGCTGAAACTCGTGACTACAATTGTTGAATTGGGGATGTTGTATGTGAATAATCGTCAAATCGGTATAATCCTCTGTCCTCATGTCTCCTACCAATAATCTTCTTCATCACCAAGTCTTGAAAAAGACAAGAGGAAGGGTAAAAAGTGAACTGCAGTTAAGGGATTGGGTAAGATGGCTAACGGACATCAAATTTAAAGCAAGATTGGGGACATGAAGAACAAATTATAAACTCATAGGAGTGACTGAGATGGACCCTTTTTCAGCAATGGAGGATAATGAACCATCTGCTGTCCACGCTATATGTTGACTAGAACAAATACTATATGATGAGAACAAAGTGGAATTACTTGTCATGTGTTCTGAATCATTTGAATCTATGATCTAGGAATGACTAGATGTAGAGATAGATGCACTGAAAGTAGAAGCGTGTGTACCTGACTGGACATAACAGGAAGTGGATGTAGTAGGAGTCATTCTGGGCCATTATACGTCTAAGAGTTTCCATCTCCTACTTAGTAAATTTTGGTCCATCATCTATGTCACCTATAGATGTGAGTGCCTAAGAATTTGTAGAAGTAGCAGAACAAGCATTAGGTCGACCACCTTTGCCACCTCGAAAACCACCACGAAGACTACCCATGTCAATGCCCTCACGTGGAGGAGGGGGTTTGCTATGCAAATCCTAGCAATTCTCTCGTGTGGTGAAAGCAGCCACAGTGTTAACACTTAATTTTGTCGTTATCATCAGAAGAAAATTGGTATGATCACTGCCTCTACTACCACTAGAACTACTATGCCCCTCTCTAGGAGGAAAAAACCAAGGTAGGTCGCTCAATCCCTTGGGACTGTAACATCGCACTAGGACATCGCTCTTCTTGATTGAGATGAACGTACACTTTGGAAAGACTAGGGTATGTTTCACGACCAAGCGAATGCGGACTTGCTCATACTCAACATTCAGACCAACAATGAATTCAAAGACTCTTGTCCTCTCTACAAATTGTTGGTGTCAGATGCATCTACAACACACTTACAACACACTTGGCAACAAATGATTGATCCATATCGATCTCCTCTCATAACTGATGCAAGCTATTGTAATATGCCAAAATAGTTAATTCACCTTGTTTTAATTGCCACAACTGTTGTTGAAGCTCATATACCTGAGTTATCTGGCCAACCTTGGAGTAAGTCTCTGCAAGAGCATCCCAAATCTCCTTAGTAGTACTTAAAACAGATATGTACTGCCAATACTAGGCTGCATAGAGTGTAACAGCCATGCCATAACAAGAGCATTTTCTGCTCGCCATTTAGTAAGCCCCGAATCCATAGAGTTTGGAATTGGAATTTCTTCAGTAACATATTCCCATTTTCCTTTGCTGATTGGGGAAATTTTTGCTGATTGAGACCATGCCAAATAGTTAGATCCATCCAACTTCTCTGTAGTTATTTGAGTATTCGGAGAATCAATCTGCCCCATCTGGTGGATATTATTTATGCTACTTCCTAGCACTAGTGTAGGCTGAGTCATATCGGAATGACTTTATTTGGACATCTTTAGTCACCGATGGACAAAAAACACACTACACTTATTGTTGAAACACAAACGCACGACTTCCACAGGAATGAAAACTAATGACTTTTACAACTCTTAACTTTCAGCCTACAACTCCACGACATCCACAAGCATGCTGACACAACACTCTGGTCTGTACACATTCTATCATCCACAAGTAGCACAAACAACTCTTAAAAAACCAAAAAACTGGTATGGCATCAATATTGCTTTAGAGAATTAATCACAAATTAAGATCTCCACAGAATCAAGTGGGGTTTGTTTCTATGATCTCCCACAATAATAACGAACCAACAACTTAAAAAAAATGCTGATAAAAAAAGTCCCAAGTGCTAACATCTCAATCAAAACTCAAAAAACTGATTTTTTTCTTCGATTTTTATACTAAAAATCCTTAAAAAAAATCATTAAACACCATAAACACCTCTAAGAACATCTATAAAATCTGTAGTAATTTGAGATGTGTTGAGATCAACTGAAATCATTATGGACTGACCTGACTTTACTGTCATGGAAAAGTCTTTTGGTGCGTGCATGGGCACGGCGGCCTTTGGCATTGGCATAATGGTAGTTCCGTAAATAGTGCCTGATGGCAAACTTGTAAATAATTCAGTATGATATTTGGGAGAAAAGATGTTCCCTTTTGGCAACGGGTGAAAAGCTTAGTGTACACCTTGAGGGGTGGGTGCTCAGAAACACCCAAGCCCTTGACATGGATAGGAGGCATGTCAAGGTATGAGAGGCATGACGGATAGTGTGCCATGGGACATGCTTGAAGCCCATACGAGCTTAAACTGCGAGGCATCCCCAACATGGGTTGGGGGCGGCTTTTGGCTTCTCGGAGGAGTTGCCTAGGGTTCCCCTTAGGGATGGTGCTTGGGGCTCTGGCGTGGGCGACACTGCATGTGTGGCTTAGGCTATAGGCTACCTATGTGGGTACTACTAGTATGCACTATACGATAGTGGTGGAAATTGGTTGGGAGAGTGGGCTATCTCGTGGCCATTGTACTCAGGTGTGCCTTGTTCTGGTGCTTGGCATGCTTGGCTTGGTAAATGACCACTTTGGTAGCAAGACAAGGTGCGGGGAGACGTCTTGCATGGAACGTCATGGTGCCCTCATAAGGTGCCATGGTTGTTGGTGGGTTTAATGGCTTGAGCGATAGCTCGGGGATGTGTTGTAGGTGTGTTGAGCCTTAGTGCTACATGCAGAACATGATGAGCTTTGTGATCGTTTGAGATGCACTTCTATGACACAATGTGCGTGCTAAGGTGGCTGACTAGTTGTGTGCTAAGGCAATGATGACACAAGGGACCCTTCGGGTAGGATCAACGTTGCAGCGACACAAGGATGGAGCTTGTAGGCTGGTCAAGCAGGGCTTGATGCATTGGTGCTCTGGGTGAGTAGTATCTTTGTCAATGCATCATGAAGCATGTTGGTAGATCAGAGAAGGGATCAAATGGCATTTAGGCTAGCATTAGCTAGGTGATTGTTAGGGCATTGTGCAGTTGTGGCAAAGAGAAAAATATGGCCATGATAGTTGGTATCAGAGCTAGGTTTGTTAAGTTGGGTGGGTTGAGCATGATTGTTGTGGTTCCGAGTAGTGGGAGGGTTGCTGGCTACAAAGCATGTTGACTTATATTGTGTGTGGTTGGTTGCAAGACTTGCCCAAGATCAAGATGATGTCGACAGTGCAGCTGAAGGAAGTCTTTGGTGCAATGGACAACATCGAAGCATTTGTTGTGTATTCGGAAATGAAGCTTACAAAGAAATGTTTTAATGGATTAGGAGAGCGACTCAAAGGCATTTTAGCAAGTGATACTAAATGGCATGTGCCATGTATGTTTGATGGATTGGGTTATCGTGTGGCAAACCATTTTAAGAATCTGAATGGTTGTTCTCCTAGGGTGAAGACATAAATTGTCGAGGAACTAAAGTGGGACCAAACACGGTTGAAGGGTCTGCTTAGGGTGAAAACAAGTGTGCTCAGGTACTAGAGCGAGACAATGAGGAGATGTAAGAATTTGAATTGATAGCTCACTCTAGGCGAAGACATGGGATGCCAAAGTGCTGGAGTGACACAATATTGGCTTAGGGTGGAGGCAGTGTGCCGAGGAACAAGGGCGGCACAGGTGAAAGACTAGAGAGGAAAATGACAGTATATACTCTGGGTGAAGGTGCGAAGGACTTAGGTACTAGAGTGACACAATGATATAGGGATAGCATGGGGAAGTTACAGAAGACCTTCAACGGATTGAAGCAAAAATGGTAAAATCAATGAACCCCTTTTCTGGGTGAAGACATGCCAGTGTCGAGGTACTAAAGGGGCAACACAAGAGAATGGTTGAATTGGACACTAATAATATTTGGGGAGACCTAAAGACATGGTGAGAAGCTTAAGTGGGAGAGCACTTAAGCTGTGGTATTCAAGGAAAGTAGCGGCAGGTGCGATGTGGTAGGTGTGCCATGTCTGAGGTCATTCATTTGAAATACTAGTGTGAGTAGAATTCATGTTTGAGCTTTGTTATCTTGGCCAATTGAGTGTTAGGATTCATACCGATGCGAGTTAGTATCCTACATAAGGTGGAGGATGTTATCAGAGCAAGGTCTAGAAACCTCATGGGTGAGATATGAAAGTCCAAGTAATTAACACAAATAGTTTCGAACATCAATAAGGATGTTAACCATAAGATTGGGGAGTTTGACGGATTGAGTTCTAAGGCATGAAAGGTCGGAAGACCTTTGAGCTGAAGCATGTGTTAATAGAGTGATAGCTTCGTTGGTGCAAGTCAGCATGGGTTGTTAGCCAAATTTACAGTTTGCAAGTTTGGTGAGTTTAAGAAACCAAATGGTTTGTTTTGCAACAAGTATAGTGTTTGGAATGGGACAAGCATTTAGAAGATTGTGTCAAGTCAAGAAGTCGATCAGAATGGGAAGTCCTCAGAGGAGGTAATGCATGATGGACTGTACAAAGGCGGTTTCGAGCAATGGATATGGTTGTTGGCTGTGGAACATCTGGGATGTTCAGGATACAGTTTGGTTGGGCAAATGAGGTGATATTCAGGTATGAAACTATGTAAAAGCTTGTGTGTCAGAATCAAAGGTAGTTTGGCATGGATGAATCAAGATGAGATGGGTTCACAAGGTTTGTTATAGTGGAGGGATCCATGCCGCATTGTGTTGCTATTGGCTTGTGAGCCACACCTTGAGAGGCACATGAATTAGAACTCTTAGATGAGAGATCCGTGACTTGATGGATGGAGGCACAAGCTTGGTTTGCAAGAGCTAAGCGATAGGATGCGTTATACGTGAAGCGGTTAGAGGATCGTGCCTTAGGAGCAAGGCGAAATTGAGTTGATTTCGAGGATAAGATAGAACACTAAAGAGGTTTGTTCATTAGCTAATCCGAGTTTAGAGTAGTCTGAAGTTACAGATGTTTCAAGATTCGGTGTGTGTTGCTTGTTGGGCCGAGCAAGGGTCCATGTGTGGATTTTTATGTAACGGAGCGCACATGACGGCATTAGGAGTGCCTTGAAGATTAAAATCGGTTGAAGAAAATGCAGTGTACAGAGTTTCTAAGTTGAGTTTAGTGTGGTATTGGGCGATGATTAGGGGTAATTGAGGTGTAAGAGACGGGTGTGCAAGTTGAAGGGGAGCACTTAGTGTTGTGTTGACGAGGGCGTCAACCAAACAAGTGGGGAGCACGTGATGTTGTGTTCCGTAAATAGTGTGCGATGAAAAACTTGTAATAGTCCAATATGATTTTTGGGAGAAAATACGTTTCCTTATGGCAACGGGTGAAAATCTTAGCGTACACCTTGAGGTGGGGTGGGTGCTTGGAAACACCAATGCCCTTGACATTGGTAGGAGACATGTTAAGGCATCGATGGCACGACGGATAGTGTGCCATGCGACATGCTCCTAGCCCGAACGAACTTAAATTGTGAGGCATCCCTAACATGGATTGGAAGCGGCTCTAGGCTTCTTGGAGGAGTTGCCTAGGGTTCCCTTGGGGTTTGGGTTCCTCCCCCTAGGGACGGTGCTTGGGGCCATAGCATGGGCAACACTGTGCGTGTGGCTTAGGCTACTTGTGTGGGCACTATTAGCATGTGCTATACTGCTATGTGATAGTGATGACACCTTGGTGGACAAACGAGCTATCCCATTGCCAGTGTGCTTGGGTGTGTTTTGTCCTGGTGCCTGGCATGCTTGGCTTAGCACGGGACACCACTTTGGTGGCAAGGAAAGGCACAGGGCGACGTCTTGCGTTTAACATTATGGTGCCCTTATAAGATGCCATTGTCGTTGGTAGGTTTAATGGCTCGAGCGACAACTTGAGGATGTGTTGTAGGTGTGTTAGGCATTTTTTCGTTTGATAAGTGTGTTGGATCTTCAGTGCTACATACGGAGCATGATGAGCTTCGTAGTTGTTTGAGATGCACTTTGATGGCACAACATGTACGCCGAGGTGGTTGACTAGTCGTGTGCTTAGATAACAATGACACGAGGGACCCTATGGGCAGGGCAGGATGAATGTCTTGGCAACGTAAGGAGCTTGTGGATTGGTGACACTAGTAGTAGGATTGCAGACTCTTCTCTTGCGATTCTTGCTATGATACCAAATTATTTATAATAGCAACACAAAAGATCTGAGGAAAAGCAAAGAAAAAAAGAAAGAAGGAAAAAAAAAATAGAGGAAGAAGTAGAGTTGCATGTCATGTGGAGAGAGTAGGGATCATTCCATATGACTGACTTATTTATATTGTAGGTATAAAAGTCTAAAATACCTTGGTGTATACACAACCATATATACCCTTACATATCAATCCCTTATGATATTAACCCTTATACTTTTATGCATATATGTATCCTCCATACTGTTAACACTAACATCCCAGAGTCTTAGAGGAGATCTAACACATACTTGCGTTGAGATAAGAAGATTCCATCATTGGATCTAGCAATCTCAATCTTTAGAAAGAACATAAGTTACAAATCCTTAATCTCAAACTCCTTGTTTAGAAATCCTTTCAGGTTGTTGATCTTACACTGATCATCACTTGTAACAACAACATCATCCACATATACTATGAAAGCTATCACCTTCCCTTTCTGATGCTTTACAAAGAGAGTATGGTCTGTTGGAGATTGCTTGAAGCCATAGAGAGCTTTCTTGAAACAACACACATTTTCTATGCCAGTAGAATATTGAAAACCAGGAGATAAACTCATGTAAACTTCTTCTCCAAGGTCTCTATATAGAAAGACATTTTTGACATCAAGTTGTTGTAATGACCATCCTTGATTGGTAGCAACAAAAATCAAAATGCGAATGGAGTTCATCTTTGCTATAGGGGCAAAGGTCTCTTGATAATTAATTCCATATGTTTATGAATAGCCCTTGGCGACCAATCTGGCATTATACTGTTTCACTGTGCTTTATGTTGCAATTTCATAGAGAACAACCATCTGTAACCTATAGCCTATAGGCTCCTTCCCACATGGGAGATTTACCACATCCCATGTTTTGTTCTTCTCTAAGGTTTGTATTTCCTTCTTCATTGTTTTTCTCCCATGAGGTTGAGAAAGAGCTTGAGATACATTGCATGTGAGAGAAACAGAGGACAAAGAAGTGGAGAATGCTCTAAACTCAAGAAACAAGAAATCATTGTAAACATGGTTAGCAATAGGATGCTGAGTATAAGAGTGAATACATTTCCTAATAGCAATAGAAAGATGAGAATCATCACTAGGCATAGTGGAAGCAATACTTGGAGACAAAGTGACTGGTTGGAGAGGCATAAGGGATTTAGGGATAGGGGTAACTTTTTTCTTACACCAAACAAACACATGAGTGAAATCTTTTTCCTAAGCCTTCTATTGGGTGGTTGCCACAGGTTTTGTTTCTTTGTGGGCAACGAGTTGTTCTATCTTCCCTTGGTTACTATGTCCATCAATATAAAAAACGCATTGAGGAACAGGGAGATGAATAACTAACTCATCTTTGCCTTATTTCTATATTCCCCCTGAAGATGAGGCTAGCTAGGGGAAAAGAAAGAGGCAGTCTCATAAAAGGTAACATTCATAGAAACAATAGATTTCCAAGAAAAAAGGTGGTAGGATTTGCATCTCCTCTGATTCGGAGCATACCCAAATAATATATACTTAATAGTTTTAGGGTCCAACTTGGAGTAATCAGATTTATGAACATGAACATAAAAAATGCATTCAAATACTTTAGGAGGAAGGGAGGACCCAAGAGAATGACACGAGAGAAGCTTAAGGGGACATTCAAATCCCAAAATGCGTGAGGGCATACAGTTCATCAATTAAGTAGTAGTCTGAAGGATAGTAGCTAAGAAAACTTAGAGAATATGCATGTGAAAGAGTAAGGCACAAGTAATCTCAAGAAGACGCTGATTTTTTCTCTCAGCAACTCCATTTTTCTCAAGAGAACCAAGTAAGTGGTTTGATGACAGACGCTATTACTAAGACAGGTAAGAAGGAAAGACATAAAACATATATTCTTTATCATTATATGAACGAAGAACTTTGAGTTTAATGCCCAACTGAGTTTTAACCAATTTGTGAAATAATTGAAAGGCCGAAAAAACCTCACTATTGGATTTCAACAAGTAAATCTAAGTGGCTCTAGAGTAATCATCAACAAAGATTACAAAATAGCGGAAGCCAAATAAAAGGTGACTGGGATAGGTCCCCATACATCAACATAAATAAGGGAAAATGGGGAAGTACTACTACTCGTATGGGGAGTATAAGAGGAACGACAATGTTTGGCTAATTCATAGGTTTCACAATAGAAATAGGAAATAGAACATAAATCTGAAAACAATTTTTTTAACATGGGGAAAAGAATGTGGTCAAGGCACGAATGTCACCAACAAAGTTGATCATCCTGGGAAGAGGAAGGGAGAGGAGGACTTTGCTAAACTTAGGAGATGATGATGATGTCTGCTGAACAATAAAGGCAACTAGAAAACAACCATCCATAAGGTACAACCCCTGATCCCCATGGCCTCAACTAATAGTCTTTCCCGTTTTTCAAGTCCTTAATAACTCAGTATAAAGGAAAGAGGGTAACATTATAGTTTAAAGCTTTAGTAAAATGACTTATAGAAACAAGGTTCAACTTAAAGATGGGAAAATGAAACACAAAAAACAATGTGTAATAAGATGTAGGGGGAATACAACCAGTAACAACTAAAAAGGACAAAGAACCATCAACACTATGTACCTTGTTTCTATCAGAATTGACCTGGAGGAAAAAAGGCTAGACATACCAGTCATATGATGAGAGGCTCCGAAATCAATAATCTAGGGATAACTGGACATGACACTAGGTGAAGAAATGGAAGTACCGGAACATGCTGAGGAGACACCATTAAGCTAGAACTGTGCCATGAGTCGCTGTTTAGAGGTTATTTCATTCTGAAAAGAAAATTGAGAGCTGGAGTCTGAGAGTTTTGCGAGTAAATGTAAGACCAAGAACACTGTGAAGCACGCAAAGAGATGTTAACAATCAACACTCCCAACCTGGTACAACACTCAAAAACAACCCAAACAACTGCTGCCCACTTTGACCGCGAACAATCAACACAGGTGTTGCAGCTCTAAGGTGGCTCAATACAATATCACAGCAACACCAAGTGACCACAATAGGCCCAATACTCCACAATGGGACCTAACACAGAAATGGCCAATCACAACATAACACCGGAAGCAGCACACACCAAGGCACACACTATATTGAGCACCAACAAAGCTTGAATCAACCTAACACACTGCTGTTTATACTCCACCACAGACAACAATCAGCAGAAACTCCGGAGGAAACTAATCAAACATAGAGACCACAACCTACAATTACAACAACCTAGTTCGAGCACCACAAACTATGTCGAGCACAACAAACACCTTGTAGGAGGGTAGAGGCTGCATTACCAGGCATCACAGCCTATTTTGAGCACCACAGTCCACAAAGAGCCCACAGACAGCATATGAAGCAACACCATATACCAGTTCCAAACTCCTTCAATGACTTTCAGAGGAATAATGGTCGTAGGCCTTAAAAAAAAATTGAAGTAAAAACATACAACATGACCCGCAGATAGTTTGTATCAAATCCACCAATAACCACCACAGGGGAAAAAGAACCAAAAGAGAGATACAGTGTATCACGAGTTCGTATGGCAGAGTTACAGTGTCTGGCAGTAAACAGGGGGGAAAATGATAGAATTACATCAAATCTAAGGCAAACTGCATGAAACTTGTTTCAAAGGCTGCATAGCATGGAATACGAGTGAAATCGATCAAACAATCTGGCAAAAATACTCTAGGGGGAACATATTGAGCAGAAAGATCAGATCGAGGGAAAAAAACATAGAAAGTAGAAAAATCACCATAACTCATTCAATACTATCAGAATGAGGTGAGGCTTGTATTGTTAACTTCAGGAGAAAAAACAATCCAAGAGCACCCTATTTCGAATATTAGAAAACTCGCACACAATACAAATCGAAGGATTTTTCGAAATCTAGAAACATCCTAATGCAGGATAGTAGAGATGATACCAAAGATGATGTAGAATGATGACCAAAAATATTAATAAAATTCAAAGTGATGTAGAAGAAATAAGAAAAGAAAAAAATAAAAGATAAAGACTTGATTTGAGGCTTTTCCAAACCCAAAACAAGGGATCTTGGCCTCCACCAAACTTGAATAAACCCATGGAATCCACCTTTGGGGAAAACCACTCCTGGTTTTTAGACTTCACAAAGGAAAAACACAATAGCCAAGAACTAGAAAGTCATAAAATTCTTTATTCATCAATTTCTTCATTCATTCATTGTAACATTATAAGGAGGGGTTGCCTTTAAATAGGCTTACAAGCTTAAACAATTAAAAACTTGCTGAAATTGGAAACTTTCTAAAATCCTTAACTTGCTAGCTAGGTTTTCTAAAATATAAAACTAAAAACTCACTTTCCTAAAATTAAATCAACTAAAACTTAAAACTTTATAAGAAAAAACACTATTCCTGTTTTTACTTGACACCCCTTAGTAATTTGGTCATAACTTTCTCAAATCACATCGGATTTGCTCAATCTTGGTCTCATTAGAAAGGTAACTGAATAACCAATCTAACTACACCAAAATCAAGCCAAAATGACAAGTTATGACCTTTGAAAAAGTAGGGTAAGCATAAAAAACGAGATTACTCTAAAAAAAAAAAAACACCAACATCTTGGCACTATTGGCCTTATTACATGGACACATAAAATAAACGTTACCCCCTATAAGATCCTTATTAAACCATATAACGTTGCATCTTCTATAAATCACTCCATGCATGGACCCCACCAAGGCCAAGTGTGGGCTCCACCTTGCTCTAATGTCTACATCACATCCCCAAAATTCACAAAAAAATAAGAAAAAATTGAAAATGTGTTCAAACAACTTTGGGCTTTCATAGAAACTTGTTTAGGAGAACATAATGATGCAAATATGAAAAATTGGAACTCATGCTGACGTTAGTGTATGGTCTGCTGACATCGTAGGGCTACTAGGGGTGGTTAAGTGTGCTAAAGGGGGTCTGCTGGCTCTGAAACCAAGTAGAAATTTGTAGTTTGATAGGTAGTATGTTAGGGTTTCAAGTAGAAGGAGAAGAAGGGGAAGAGAAAGAGGAAGAAGATGAAGAGGAATTGGGAAGAATACTATGGAAAATGTAGAAACAGCTCTCACATACTTTGCTTCATATACGAGAAAGTAAAAATACATATATGGGTACTTACAAGTATATCCCAATACTGTACAAAGACATGTATCTTTACAAATATAACCCTATATATCCATGAAATGCAACATATTGCTCATACAAAGCTTGTCTATATTCTTTTAAAATTAAAGACCATTGGGTCCTTTAGTGGACAAATCTGCCAACTGATCTCTGCTCTTCACAAAATGCCTCATACAAAGCTACGTCCATCACTTCATGCCTCTATATTATTGTTAAGGAAGAAGCCAAAGATTCAGGACTCCTTCCTACATCAACCTCCTTTCCTTCTGCGATTCTGTTTGTCAAATATTCAAATCCTCACTCATGGTCTTCAAAAAGTTTGAGGCAGCACTGTTCTTCATCTACGAATAAAAGGGCATCTACATAATCTTCCAACCATTTTTTTCTTCTTTCTAACAAAGTTTTTCTTTCATTAAAAAAAAAAAAAAAAAATCTTCCAACCATTCCAAAGGCAGCCTAGCCTAGACTTCAAGCTTGCACATCCAGTAATCAAGAAAGAACTTGTTCCATTGCTCTGTCCCCTTGCACCAAAAAAGACTTTCTTGGATACTAAGGAAGTGCACTAATTTGCTATCCTAATTGATCACTGAACTATTTTTACCAAATAACTTGATTAACAATTACTAATTAAATCAAACTTTAATCTAGTTTCCAATTTACTTGCTTCTGGAATCTGTGGGGTCCAAGGACAATGATACAATCAGAAAGCAAAGAGTGCTATGGGCTGTCCAGAAATAGTTTTCTAAAAGTCCAATAATAACCAGCCATGGGGAGGCCAATGCTTAGACCCAACATTAAGACCACCAAGAAGCCTATATCCATGCTCACGAGCAAGCCCAATTGGACCAGATGGGCTGTTTGGCAAACTTTTCTAGGGCTGCTTTTATGCGATTTTGCTTCTGTATCAAATCCATACTTGGAAATGATATCTCACCACTTGAGGAATATGAAATATACACCCAACTCTCTAGAAATTATCCTGTCCTGTACCTTCAAGAATTTTGAAAAGAAAAAGCTTACAGTAAGTACATATACAAAAGCAACAGACACTAGAAAAGTCTGCAATTCAGCTGTCTGTCATTTTGACCATAGTCATTTAATTATACTCAAAAGACTAGACTACTTTACCCCTACATAATACCGAACTATACATTATAACAATTTTCTTCAAGCCTTTAGATTTGCTAAAACTTCTTTTTCAACTCTAGAGAAAAAAACCAAATCAAAACCTGACCATGGATTTAAACCATATTCAAATTTTGACTATAATTTTTGTTTTGATTGCGTAATTTTAGGCTGTTTGGATTGAATGAGCTTTCTAACAGTACCAAAATTGAGGCATTTAGATGCTTTTGTATTATAAAAGATGTATGGCCTTAAACAAAGTGATGAGAATGGATAGAATTAATGCTCTACTAGAGAAACTTGACTTAAATTATCCCTTGTTTTGGTTGGACTCATATGGGCCATTGTTGGAAGCGACAAATCCTTTTAAACAGTTTCAGGTGCAAATCTCTTCCAATGATGTATGCAAGGGCTACAAAATTAGATGCTTCACTGAACCCTTGGTTCTTTTTGGGCACCTACTTTTTGAATTGAACACTTGTTCCTTTGACACTTTAACCCCATTTGGTGAGCCAAGCTTGAGCTCTCAAGGTCAGCTCTCAGGCTTGTCACGAGTCTGAGCCAAGCCTGAGCTTGCCCTTGTGTGATGAGCCTGAGCTGAGCTGGGCAAAGCTTGGCTCATTGACACCTCTAGATTTTAGGCATAAAGTCAGGGTTTAGGAAAATCAGGGGAGTTTTTCAAAATCCCTGGCTCTGAAATTCAGCCCTCTCCTGATCTCGGGACTTGCAGATGTTGGGATTTCAGGAATCGGAAACTGTAATTCCTCAAGTTGGAATTCCCAATTCTTATTCCAATACCCTGAATCAAACACACCGATTTGTGTCATTCTGAATTTCCATTATCTTCTGATGAGTACCTTGGTATTTGTATTCGCAGCTTCAGTTTGCACCTATCATAACTTTTTGCTGTCAGTTTTCAATGGTGGTAGAAATGAAATTGCAAATACTTACTGAATAATGTATATATATATATATATATATATAATACAAATATGTACTTGTATTTGTATAACAACAACAACAAACAGCCTTATCCCAACTATTTGGGGTTGGCTACATGAATCCTGTTACGCCATTTCGCTCTGTCTAAAGCCTTATCTGCTGTTAAATTACAAGCTGCCATGTCCC
>JAOXJP010256874.1:0-21417 GCA_025762735.1 Platanus orientalis | reverse complement strand
AGAAGGAATAGAGGAAGGCCAAAATTGACCTGGGTAGAGGTAGTAAAGAGGGACATGGCAGCTTGTAATTTAACAGCCGATAAGGCTTTAAATAGAGTGGAACGGTGGAACAGGATTCATGTAGCCGACCCCAAATAGTTGGGATAAGGCTGTTTGTTGTTGTTGTTGTTGTTAAACAATGATTAGATTTAAAGTGTGGAAGTAAAAGTTTTTGAGAATGGAATTTAGTATTTTAAGAAGCTACAAAAATTTAAAATTCTGAGAATGAAATCATAGAAAAAAGATAAGGAGTTAGAACAGAAAAATAGGAGAAGGTATGAGAAGAGACCCCAAAAGGGGATTTTCGTAATTTTGGATAAAATATGAAAATTATTAAAATGCCCCTCTAATATGTCAGAAAATTCTGAAAATTTTATGGTCATTTTTGACATGTGACAAGGTTCTACAATTAAAATTTCATGAAATTCCGATAAAATTTGATGGGTCAAATAAAAGAATTTCAGAAAAAATGAAGGTGCTTTAATGGACGTTTTAAGAGAACGAAGAAGAAGAAGAAAGAAAGAATAATATGAAAGAAAAAAATGAGAAGAGAGTAGTATAAAAAGAAAGATAAAGTTAGAAAGAAAATAAAAGAGAAAGAAAAAAAATGGAGATTTACCTTGAAGGAGAGAAGGGAGTTTGTGGCTACATCTATGGAAGAAGAAGAAAGAGGGGAGCCAAGAGTGGCATCAATCCTTGAAAAAGGAGAACATGGCTAACGGCACACCTTGGGAACACCCAAATCTTCAAAACAATTATTTATTCTTCACTATTAAATTATGGGGGAGGGGTTGCCTTTAAATAAGCTTACAACCTAAAGTAATTAGAAACTTCCTAAAATCCTAAACTTGCTAGCCAGGTTTTCTAAAAAACACAAAACTTTTTAAAAATTTACTTTCCTAAAACTTCAAACTCAAAACTTCTAAAAACACAATTTTCGTTTTTAGTGACCACCCCTTAGTAATTTGGTCATAAATTTCCTAAATCACCACGGATTTGCACAATCTTGGTCTCATTAGAAAGGTAACTGAATAACCTATCTAATTACACTAAAATTAAGTAAAAAAAAAAATTAAGTTTTGATCTTTGAAAAATTGGGCTAAAAAAAAAAAAAAAAACGGGATTACTCTAAAAAACCCAAAATTTGGCACTATTGACCTTATTACATAGATACATAAAATGTTGTACTTCCCTTAAAAGACCCTAAATAACCCCATATAACATGTACACTTAAATCTAACCTTCTTGTGGGGCGGCACATATACAATTCTTTTTGTGTTGTCCACATCATTGTTATTGAACACAAATTTAAAAATTTTATTTGAGTCCCACTTAAATTGAAAACCATGATTTGGCCCTAGAACCTAGAACCTCAAATTTTGAGAACTGAGGTAACTGGTAAGTCCCAAACTATAACTGCTTTAGGCCTAGGTTTTTTATATGTTGCATGTTTTTGATTGATCTATAGGTCCATAGAGTAGAATTTATTTATTTTGATAAATAAATATTTATTTCATTTTTAACAAAAATTAGTAAAACTAAAAAATTGAAAAATCGGATCAAATGCACATGGTGTGCTCTAATTATTTTACATGTGATATAACTATGCATGATCTATGTAATATGCAGTCTCTACGTAATATGCAATCTAATATCTTTTCAAAATAAAAATTATTATTTTATTATTTAATAATAAAAAATAATATTTAAATTGTAAAAAATATCATAAACAGGGAGAACATAAGGAAACATACGATTCTCTATTTCATTTCTTTTTAAATTTAATTTATATTTTTTGATTGAAAAAAATAATTGAAGGCAACTCAATTGTAGAATTGGCCATGGGCTATAACATGGATATTCGGCTAAAGTGATATAGATTTGGATAATTGTTTTAATATTTTTTGAATTAAGTAAAATTTAAAGCATGTTTAGAATCATTTAACATTATTTTTTATGTGAAGGATTATGAGTTATTGTAGAATTAAATTCTTAAGAAACTCTATTGTTTTAAGATTAATATGCCCAAACAAACATGACGACAATGGGTTGCAACATAGACAACCGCTTGAAGGTTATATACTTGGTACAAAGTGTATTTATTGTGGAAAGAAGGTATGAGAAGGTAGGCATCCAGACCGAAGCAAAATTTTCGTGTGGGTCCTAATGTGGTCAGTTGTATGACTTGCCTTACAGAAGTTAGTAACACAATGAAAGAGAATCTTCAAGTTAGATGACAAACAGTAAGTCCAAGTGGATGAAGCTCAATGCCAATGCCAATAAAATAACTATCTCTTGACAATGGTAATAGTATGTTGAAACATTACCGTCATCTAATTGGAACCTGTATCCCCTAGTGAATGCAAAAGATCGACAGATCTACTATTGTACTTGTATCATTGTATGAACATATAGAACTTTTTATTATGTATTGTGTTTTTCATCAATTTCTAACCCGTGGTGTTCAATAAATGTGCGACAGCGTATGTCATGAGGGTGTTGATTTCCAACTGATACTAGGTGTGTAATGATTCCTTAGGTGTGTAGTGGTTCTCATTCCAACATTTCCTGAAGTTTCATCCAAAGTTTCCATGGTTTCTACGATTTACAAGGTTTCCATAAGGTTTCAGTGGTTTCCATAATACGTTTTCGTATCCATTTTCGTATCCATAGGGAACGGAACCTTAACTGATACCGAAACTTTCCTTGTCACACACACATACACACGCAAGCAAGAAAATACACATACACACACCAATGCATGCACATAAGAATATATAGGAAAAGTTTATCTGAATATCTCATTTAAATTCCTTTGCTATATGAAATTATGAACTACCTTGTCTTGTTTAGCCACTAGACCAGATGCCCCATAAAAATATGCCATGGAGGGGAATATAACAAAAACATGCCATGGAGAGGGTTATGGGGTAAAACAATGGAGCCCTAAGATGTCTCCCCTGTAATGGTGTAGCCAAAACCTACCATGTACCTAAAAATATGGTTTGGTTCAACTGGTCACAAGCTAGCCACTGGTCAGCTGTTTCCTCCTCTTTGACAATGTAGAAAAATATTTAAAAGGATGTAAAAGAAGGGGCAAACAAAAAAGAGCTCTCAGATAAGGGAATATGTATACTCACAACAAGAAATTTTTTAATTAAGTTAGCTTATGAGAAGATGAGCAAGGAGAGGCAATGCTGGTCCCAATCTCCCCTTTAATTCTAAGAGCTTATTATTATTATTATTATTAATTTTTTGATGGATAAAAATCTAAGAGCTTAATTTGTTACAAACTTAGGTTTAATGATCAGATCTTGAGTCCATTTAGAGAAAAAGAACAATTTTTTTCCCATTTTCTGGTACATTCAAGTTTTAGACTTGAAGATGAGGGCTCATCTCATTCAGTGGATCTGTAATCTTGAATAAGAAAGGAAGGAGAGGCACCATTGAGCACATTTTCCACTTTAGGCTCAATGATCAGGTACCCCACCTTCTTCACTGTTTGTTTTTGAAGAAGAAAATTCTTTTTTCCTCGCTGTTACATCTTTTGTTATTCATGGAAGTGGCAGAGGTTTATAAATGGAGTGATATGTTGACTGGAAAACAATGAATAATAAACAAAACACATTAAGAAAATGAGAAAAGAAACATACATTTTCAGAATTGCAATAATCTGTGCAAGGGTGAATTAGAAAACTTGTTATTTTATTTTCTCTACTTTATTTCTTAATTATATATTTTTCCTCATGGCAGAAGAAATTTATCTGGCTGACCAGCAGCAAGCCGCACTCTTTTTGCACAAACACCAAAACTGGGTAAGTTCCAGGTTTTGGCTTCAACATGCGTGATATATAGGAAGAATGTTTTAAGACCCGGGACTGGATTGACTAACCTTGGAAGTGGAGCCCGCACCAATTAAGGCTGATGCCAAACCCAAAGACATAACAACCAGATTGAACAGTTGAAACAAACCTAAAATTAAGTCAATGTTATTTTATGTCTCATTGGGTAAGTTGATCCACCAGAATGACCTGGGTTGATCTGCTGGTTGGGCCAGGTTGAACCGACACACCTACTTACCAAGTAAACCTCTGGTCCACATTTCAAACTATTGATATAAACTAAAACAAAACATGACAGTTGACAATTGCAATTAACAGCTAAGTAGATAAGGGATCCAAATATTACTTTTTCTCCCTCTCGATTTGGATCAAGAAGAGGCTTCTGCTCAGAAGCTGGCAAAGCAGGTGCATTATTCCAAATTTCCCTCCATGAATTCCCACGTTCAGACATGCGCTCTGAAAGCCTTCCCCGAGGAGGCCAATTATTTTCTGATCCTTCTTTGGATCTTCCACTCTCTTCCATTTCATCATTCTCCCAATCGCCCGGCGAGTGCCATCGAATAAAATCTTCAAAAACAGCATCTGGGTTTGCCGCTTTGAATGCTGACATGTCTACTCAAAAATATTAAAAAATGATCAATGCTATATTCAAATCATAACAAATAGAAAAAGTGGAAATCCAAGCACTTGGCTAAGACATGGCAATTCTTTCATCACAGTGTAAAGAGAAAAATTGGCTCATATACTAAATGAACCTATAGCCCGAAAGCAGAATACGAACCCAAGAAGAGTCGCTCACTGTGGTCCTTACAAAAATGAATGGCAGAGTACAATCGTGAAAATACAAAATTCTAAGCAAAACTATAAAAAAAAAAAATGCAAAACATGTGATGCAAAAGTATGGATAGAGAAAAGTGTTATAGTATGGAAACTAAAGACAAAAAAATGACTTAGAAATTCCAAAAACCTGGACATGGGCATATGCATGGTGATCATATCCAATATGTGGATACTAAAACATGAAGAGTGCTACTACAGTGGTTTGGCCATAAAAATATGGGAAAGGTTCACAAAGTATCAGTGCATATTGTGCTTTGACAACAATACAATTATCAGGGTTCTTTAGAGACAAAAAGCACTTTTCATGTATTAATTAGGAGCCATTTTATGCCAGATGAACCCAAAATACAGTTGAAGCTATTCTTGATTTTGTGCTAACAGCATTTTAGTTTCAATGTGTTTGGAAAGCAAAAATTTTATGTCTCCTAATACCACAAAACAGCTGATGCAACCCAAGGCCTAGACTCACATGTAATGTTGCATTGCTTTTTGACAAAGTGAGAAGCATAGGATCAAATCATTCAAAAGGTGGTTGGATTGGAAAGAGTGAAGTGAATGGAAAATAATAGATTTCGAAAGTTAACAGTATGGGAACTCGATGAGGACATCAGTCCTATACAGCCTTACAGGCTTCATTATCGCAGAAGGAGGCCCATTGTGTTGCCCATTTGGTTTGAGTAGGTGTGTGGGCCCCACATGTTTTGGGTGGGCCCTTAAGGGATATTATGAGTCTTTATTTATTAGGTTATGTTACATGTTATTTGGGTTTGGGTTTGTGTCTTTTTTTGGGCTCAATTTGGGTCCAGAATGAGTTTTATATGGTATTTGGGCTCTTGGAGACATGTTGGGCATTCTTTTTTTTTTTTTTGGGCATAAAGGGGAATCGCTTTTCAAGGGGTTTTTTGGGCTTTACTAGGCTAGACAGCCAGCTAGTGTTTAAGGACCTTTAGATCACTTTTATTTCAAAGGCTAGGATGTAATAAGGGTTTTAAACTAAGAGCCCCTCATATTTGGTTTTGATTTTAATGAATAAAATTTACAGATTTCTACTCACTTTTTCAGCCATCACGTTTTGGGTGTTTGGTGTCTCTAAGATTCCTCTACCTTAGACCTAAGTGGGATTACTTAGGTAGGAAGTTGGGACTTCTTCCATGAGGTAAGTTATGTCTTCTCTAAATCATAATACAAGAAAGCTCTCTCCATTGTCCTTGAGTCTCCTCACATGGTCCTCTTCATCCCTCAACAGTTGTAAAATTCTTTTCTTAGAGTTTGCCATTGGAAGCTTTATTCTTTTCATCCTATCATTCAATCCTTTGCTTGAATAATTATTTAAAGGTGGCATTATATCCCAATTCTATAACAAATTTGGTATCAGAGCCAAGTTGCAACTAATTCTATTTAGTTGTAATCCTGAGAAATATTGGAACTTTGAATCTTAGTGATACATTCTGGTGTGGAACTCTTGTTTATTTGGTTTTGTTGAAGTTTCTCTAGTCTGGGCCTATTACATCCTTGCTGCATAGTATCAAGTGTGTTTACTTTGAAGGACATCAGATTTCAGGCTGTAAGCTAGTATCAACTATCAAGTTCATTATCAAAGAAAGCGTGTGCTGGTTTGTTCAACTAGTATACAACAGAGTTGTCTCTGTCAAGCTGTGCTAATGGCTTGTAAGCATTGCTGTTTGGGAACCATCTTTATTAGCTGCCCCTATTTTCTGAGTTTTGTTTCCAGAGGATTGCTACATCACTCCTGCAGGATACTATAAGTAACCATTTGTTGTCCTGTAAATTCTGGAATCAGATTACCAGTATTCTCAGCACACCATTTGCTGCCACAGCCTGGAGGTCTGACCATTACAGCTCTTAATAGTGCTCTGCCTACAACCTAGAAGATCATTATTGCGACACCTGATCAACTACACTACAGAATGACTCTTGGATACACTCTGGATTGCTGTCTCAAATAATCCACAGGCCATTTGAGTCTTTATTGTTCAGCTTTTACAACACAGTGTTGCCCATTATGATCCATACTTGATCTTATATATATATATATATATATATGTCTGCGGACCACCACATTAAAAAGTGTTGTTGATCAATCAAGCACCTCAGAACTGATTTTAGCACACTAGTGCTTGTGGCCAGAGACAACATTGCAGGATGTACTCAGTTTACTGATGGAAGTGCTGATCATATGTATTTTCTTTGCTCTTGAGGATGGTTCCATTTCAGTTGGGACCCTTGGGATTTAAAACCATATAAAATTAGTCCTCTGTTGTCCCAATAACCAGCACATAGGCAGCTTCAGTCCAAAGTTGTTGGACTCAGTTTTACAACAGGAAGATCTTATCAAGAAAGTTTGCTACTGCTGAGTTTGACTACATTGAGAAAATTCTATTGAATTCGCTGATTTGTCAAGAAAATGTCAGAGTTGCAGCTTGCTAGTATGGTACCTGGGGTATGCTAGTGTCTGAATTCTCCTCACATTCTAGTTCCACTTGTTGGCTGCCTGAGACCTGGGAGATCACAGCTGTTCAATGTGATAGTACATACACACCTGGATTCTTGTCTTCATGCTGCCTTGATTTTCTAGAAAGGGCTACTCAGAGGACTTTGCTATTGTTGACTCACACTGTGGCGGTTAGTGCTATCTAAAGACCTTGGAATTGAATGGAAGAACTGCGGGAATGTTCACTATTACTTAAAGGCTGGATTGCTTAATCAGGTGACATCTTACCCATCATATTACTCCACATTACATCTACCTACTGTACACCTTGTGTTCTATCCATTCCCATATCCTAGTAGCTCACATATACCTATTTGCTTGCTGCCCTTGTTACCAGCACTTAGACACCACCCAACCACCACCATCACTTTGATGTTTGAGCCTTAAACTTGAAACATTGTTGCCTTTTTTTTTTAGCCCGTGCTAGCACTTTAATATTGTTTGTAGGACTGTTCATCATTCACTTTAAGTCTAGAATATCGTTTGACTGATTTGTTTTCCTCATTTTATGGGCTCTATTTTGTGCTTTAATCTTTCTATAACATGTTTGACTATTGGAATTTAAAGTGCACTTGGATAGGGAGTATGAATCTTATTTATTGTGATTATTGCTTCTTTTAATTGTACTACATCTCCTCCATCATATGATATCATGTAAGTAAGTTTAGGTGCATACTAGAGAGTTAGGGTCCTTTGCATGCTCCTATTTTTCTGTTTTATATCATGTGCATTCATATTAATTTGTATTCCTTTAGTTCCCCATTTGCGTCATTTTGCATACATAGTTGTAGTTTTTGTTTTGCATTCATATTAGTTTAGGTCCATCTTCTATCTTAGGTCTCTTCTTTACTGGTTGTCATTCCTTTTATATCCTTGAGGTCTAGAAAAGAGTATCACCCAAACATGTCTAGTGGGAATCAAGATTTAGCAAAGACCCTAGCTAGCATACAGACCCAACTTGCAGCCATAGAAGCCAAATTTAACGATTTCACCCATGAGATTACCAGTAGGATGGACTCTTTAGAGGACTCTAGGGTAGAGGGATCAGTCGAAGCTGGAGGCAATAGAGTAGTGGAGACACCCCCACACAATCCTAAAGATAGGACCCCAGTTGGACACTTCAATCAAGGGGACCTAGAGGATATGGCCATGAGATCCGTTAAAGTTGAAGCATCTCAATTTGAAAGTAAGTTAGACCCCAAATCCTTCATTGACTGGCTATCAGATATAGACTTTTACTTTGATTGGTATAATCTATCTGAAGCAAGGAAAGTCAAGATGTCCAAGATGAAGTTGGTTGGTCAATCTAAACTTCACTGGACCAATGTAGAAAGGCAAAGATAGCTTAGACATCAAGAACCCATTGAGTTATGAGAGGACATGAAGGAAAAGTTGAAAGAGAAATATGTCCCGATGTCTTACCATTCTGAGCTCATGGACCAATGGAACACCCTTAGACAAGGTATTTTATCCATAGTAGATTACATTGAGAAGTTTAAGGGTTTTATGTTGAGATGTCAGATAGTTGAGGATCCCATAGCTACCCTAAGTAGGTTTAGGTTGGGACTTAGACTTGAGTGCAGGAAGGAGTTGATTCTCCACCCACATGTTGACTTGAATGAGACCTATAAGCTAGTTAAAGAGTTTGAAAAGTACCTGAGGCCACAGGCCCTATGTCAATTTGAGCCCTATGGATATGATTCTAGGACTGAGGTGCCACCTAGGCAACCTCAAGTTGAGAGGAATTATTCTCATGGCTCATCTAGCACTCAGAGGCCCAGACCATCATTGGATAAGGATAAAGCAATAGCTAGAACCCCTAGTCAGACATCAGTGTCTGACATATGTTTTAGATGTGGGGGTAGAGGCCACATGGGGGTGCATTGTCCTATCAAGAGAGGTACCATATTGATGAGGGATCCTTCTAGAGGGAAAGAGAGTTTTGATCCCAGAGATGAAGGAAATCAAGAAGAGCCTGAGGACAAGATTTGTCCAAGCTATGGGACTCTGAGTGAGGACGAGGAGTTAGATGGTGAGGGCAATTATTTAACCTCCTACATAGGAGAGGTAAATGGTCACCATTCTAACGTCCCACTATGGGTGGTTAGGTGTGCATTGGCAACAACTAAGCCAGAGGATGATTGGCGTAGAATGAATATTTTCTACACTTATGCTAAATCTGGGAATAAGACCTACAAGTTGATAGTGGACAGCGGTAGTTGTACCAATGTTGTGTCCACAAGCATCATCAAGAAGTTAAGTCTAAAGTCCAAACAACATCCTCGTCCATACAAGGTTGCATGGATAAATACAACCTTCATTCCTGTGTCCTAGAGGTGTCAGGTCCTTATTGAGTTATTGTAACACCTCACATTTCACTTAAAGGGTAAAACTATAATTTTACTCTTATAAGGGTAAAATAGTTATTTCACATGTTTTGACAGACCATAAAATGGTTTAAAAACCCATTGGACCAAGTTAGAAGTGTAAGACCCAGGTTGGGCCTCAAACCGGTCAAGTTTAAAAGTTATCCTAATATCACATTTGGGGTACCTTCACGGGCCCATTGACACCAATATTGAAAGAATTAGAGGTCATGTCATGCCTTGATAAAAAGTTCTAGGACTTTACCTTCCGACACAAAAAAAAAAAATGTCGTGCAATTCCGAGTTTCCTAGAAGTTATGCTAGTTCTCCTAAAAGATGTCTGTCATGACAGACCTGCGTATTTGGGACAACTTCTCGGACCCACTAACACCAATCCCGAGTGAATTAGGATATGAACCATACCTTGATAGAAAAGTCTTTGAATCTAGTTTTCAACCCAATAAACGATTTGTAAAATGGAGTTTTCTAAAGAAAGTTATTTCATTTTTACCAAATAGTGTCAAAACAAAAAAAATCAGAATTCGTGATCGATCACACACAAAGGACACCTTTCAAGTGGTGCCCATGATCTATCATGAACAGTGTCAAGACAAAAAAATCATGATCAATCACAAAGTCCATGATCGATCACAAGTGCCTAGAAATGCTAAAAATTACGATTTTTGTTATTTTTGTGATGTGGCTTGCTTCCATTTGATGCCCACACAAGTGGAAATTCATATAAGGCAATTCAGACCCTATTTAAACATCGTTTAGGTCATTTTTCCTCATTAAAACAAAGAGGAAAATGAGGATTAAGGAGGTTCTTAAGCTAAAAGAAGGAGGTTCTTCCCCCAATTGGGTAAGTTTCACTCCCAACTCTATAAATCTTCAAAGTTAGCTCATTTTCTTCCTAAATCTCCATGTTTAATCTAATTTACACTAGTTCTACATCATTTTACAGAAAATAAAGGAAAGGGCAAAGAGGTTCTTCTCGAAGATCTTTTAAAAAGTAAAGAAAAAAACTTGGGTAAATAATTATATAAAACTTACTCCATTTTTGTTTAATTTTAAGTTTCTAGAAATCTTGTAATGGTAAAGTCTTGACTCTATGATTGTTTTCTCTCATGTTTGTGAAGCACTTTGCTAGGACCTTAGAAATTCCAACTCTTATGGTGATTTATGATGAGGTTTTGCCATATTATGCTAAGATCTTAGAAATTCACAATTTAATTTGTAGAGAAAAGTGGTTTTCCATTATATGTATATGTATTTTCTTAAGATATTAGATTCCATGAGTTTTGAAAAATATTAAGTTAAGGATCTATGAATCTATAGCCTCCATGATAGTTATTAATGCATGAAAAGTTTGATTTACCATAAAAAACATAAATACTTGAATTGAAGTTGAGCATCCCTAAAAATATTATTATAAGAATGAAAAAAATTGATTTGATTACTTATGTAGAAATTAATTATGATGTATGTTGATCTGCATGTAATAATACTAGCATGTTGTTGTGTATAAATTGCTTAGGAAACTCTATGAAATGATTTAAGTAAGATATGCTTAGAAATGGTGAAGATTGGGTTTTCCTCTTTGACTCTTTATGAATTCTTTTGATTCTTGCACTCTACATGTTTAATAAAATCTCTCTTACAGATTTTTCATATTACCCTCATGTTTTTTGGATGCCTTTGGATTCCTTGCATGAGCCTAATGTCGCTCATGATAAATTCATTTAAATATATGTTAGCTTATGGGAATTTATGATGCTTTATTGACTTCATATGCTAATTCATTAATTCTTACACTCTACATGTTTAATAAAATACCTCTTAATGCTTCATTTACTATTTACATATTTCTTGGATGCCTTTTAATGATACTAAGGAATGCCTATAATAATAGATTTCTTCTTTATTACTAAGTTAACGAATGTAATATGTGAATAATATATGTTCTTATTTTATGATCAAAGAGTGCTCATGTAGTGATATAATAAAGTAAGTTGGTTATAAATCAATGAGGAGTGAAATGGATAAAGCATCAAGAAACATAAAAAATAAGTAAGAAGAGTATCAAGATGTAAAGGTCAAGGTGTAAAGGTCAAGATCTAAATGTCAAGGTATAAATGTCAAGATGTAAAGTCAATTTATGGTCAAGGTCTTGCCTTTGGGGATAAATACAATGTGTAACTTTCTATCAAGATCCTGCCATTGGGGATAAATACAATGTGCAATATTCTATCAAGGTCAAGTTATAGTCAAGGTCCTGCCATTAGGGATAAATACAATGTGTAACTTTCTATTAAAGTCCTATCATTGGGGATAAATACAATGTATAATATTCTATCAAGGTTAAGTTATGGTCAAGGTCCTGCCATTAGGGATAAATACAATGTACAACTTTCTATCAAGGTCCTACCATTGGTGATAAATACAATATGCAATTCTCTATCAACTAGGAATATAATATAATGTGTCAAAGTGAACGAAAGTGTAAGAAAAGTATAAAGTAAGTGAAATAAGAGTGTAAGCAAGTGAATCCAAGTATGAATAAAGTGTAAGGTAAGTGAAAGAAAAATTTAAGCAAGTGTAAGAAAATGATACCAAGTAATTAAGTACGCATGAGTAAGTGCATGTGACATTAAAGGTCGCACTATTAAGAATGAAACTATATCAAGGAAGAAAGGAAAGCTTATAAGACATAAAAAAGATTGAAAATCACGATAAGAAGATAAGAAAGGTTCAAAGGCAAAGTAAAGTTATAAGTCATGTAAAGGAAGAAAAGCCTCAAGACAAGTAAATAAAAACACCCAAGTTTCACAAGTAAGAAGAAGTTCATAAGTTATACCAAAAATAAAGTTTCATGAAAGAAAAAAAGGAATGCATAAGCTATTATTGAAAATACAAGTCTTTAATACAGGTAAGTAAAGAAGATGTTAGAAAATGAATGAAAGCTCATAATTTTTAAAAGAATATAGGTTCTTAAACTATATAAGAAAAATAGAGATCTATGATGGTTCTCCCATTGGGATACAAGTTAATGCTTTAAAAATCAATGCTAAGTGTTAAATGACTATTGAAAAGTATTAAGTAAATATTAAGACAATGACAATGGAAGCTAATGAGTGATAAGTAAAGACATGATGAATGATAAGTAACCTATGATGAATGACAAATAAGAAGGTGAATGATAAGTACTAAGGTAATAGTTAAATTGTTGAATATGAAAGTAGAATTTCATATGTTTCATTATGCAAATGTGTTATTAAGATTACTGATTATTTAAGAATAATGATTGCTTAGCTTAAAATGATTTGTATATGCATCTCTATATTATAAAAGTATAGTCTATGCATGAGAAATGAATAAGAATGTTCATTGAGATGTACACTAAATATCTTTACCATTGATGAACTATGAAATATTTGTCATGTGATTGTAAACACATATTGTTATAAATATTGTCATCATATGTAAATATGAGAAGATTGTTATGTATAGGTAAAATCATACATATTGTCATGTGTAGGTATACAGTTCCTACATGACGAATGTATAAATCTTGTGATGACTAGTAGATGATATATGCACACTAGCATATGCCTACACGTTAGAAAATGATATGTATTTTATATGGAGGTATATTTAGTATTTTATATAGAAAGATTCGTGTTTTACCCGTTCGGTTTCCATAGTAGGTTTTGTATACCTATTTACAAACCGTGGATCTCACTCATCCATATCATTTTTATTACAGGAGAGGTTTAGTGCAATTGGGCCATTTTGAGTACTTTGATGTCGAAATGATGGCATACGGCAAATATTTTTCTTTCTAATTAGTTATAGTTCTCTCTAGACTATATATTCCGTATTAGACCTTCATTTTGAAATGTATTAAGATTAAAGTTTAACTTTTGAGACTTGTAGCTTTATATTCAAGTTGTAATGATGGGAGATTGTGATATGATGGTTAGTTGGTTTATATTTTATGGTATATTTCCGTTGCACTTTTAGGATTATGGTTAGATGTGGTAGTTTATGATTTTATTGCTTATGTTGTTTTGAGGTTAAGGTTAAGTATTCCATGAAAATCACAAGTCAAGTAAAAAGCTTAAATTTATAGCTAATTTCGTATAAGTTCGGTTTAGTAGCGACATGGTTTCACGCCTAAATAAGGTAGTGAATTTCGGAATCGTTACAGTTATACTCATATAGGGACACCATCTAGTGCGACGTGATCCCTATAGATGAGTGACATGTCATTCTTAGGAGACCCTGGTTATTTGACATGGACGTTACATTGTATAACAGATCCAATATGCATATGTTCAAATTCTAAGGTAAGAAAATCAAGTTGATTCTTAGAGCACTAAAAGAAGACCCTGAGAAGCAAGAAAAGGTTGATAAAACCAAGAGCGCAAAGGGAAATAAATCTAAGGGTCTACACATTATATGAGCCAAGGAGTTTGAGCAAGAGCTTAATAGGATACTATGGTTTACACTATGGTTTCCAAGGAGATTCTTCCCGAGTCTACTCCTAATTATCTACCTGATTGAGGTAGAGCCTATCTTGGCTGAGTTTAGGGAGATGTTTCCTAAAGATTTACCTAATCAATTACCACCAATGTGTGACATCCAGCATGCTATAGATTTAGTCCCAGGAGCAACTTTGCCCAATCTACCTCACTATCGAATGAATCCAACTAAACACGCCAAGTTGAAACGACAAGGTGATGAGCTTTTAAGAAAATGATTCATTTGAGAGAGCATGAACTCATGTGTTGTGTCTGCTCTACTCACACCCAATGATGGTTCTTAGAGGATGTGTGTGGATAGCAGGGCAATTAATAAAATCATGGTGCGCTATAGGTTTCCCATCCTAAGGTTGGATGATATGCTTAACAAGATGGCAGGTGCTACAATCTTTTTTAAAATTAATTTAAAATGTGGTTACCACCATATTAGAATTCGACCTGAAAATGAGTGGAAAACTGCCTTCAAGATGAAGGTCAAGCTATATGAGTGGTTGGTCATGCCCTTTGGACTTTCAAATGCTCTAAGTACTTTTATGAGGGTTATGACACAGGTTCTAAGGCGCTATATATAAAGTTCTTGGTAGTGTACTTTGATGACATCCTGATCTACAGTACTACCAAAGAACAGCACCTGACCCACCTCAGAGAGGTGTACTCACTCCTCAAAAAGTTGTTTGCAAACCTTGAGAAGTGTGCTTTTCTGACTTCACAAGTTATCTTCCTGGGGTTTGTAGTATCTAAAGATATGTATGCCGACCCTAAAGAAATTATTGATTGGCACGAACCTAGGAATATCCACGATGTTAGGAGTTTCCATGGTTTAGCTTATAGGCGGTTCATTCGCAGCTTTAGTATGGTGATTGCTCCCATTATTGATTGCTCAAAGAAGGGAGAGTTTCACTGGATTAAAGCTTCTACAAAAGCTTTTGCAAAGATCAAGTCGAGGATGACTTCCGCTACGGTCATGCGCCTTCCAGACTTTTTTAAAGTCTTTGAAGTAGAGTGTGGCGCATCTGGTGTGGGCATAGGTGGAATTTTGAGTCAAGAGAGCTATCCAGTAGCTTACTTTAATGAGAAATTGAATGAGGTCAAACAAAAATATCCACTTATGACAAGGAATTCTATGCAATCATATAGTCATTGAGATACTTGAGACATTATTTGTTATCGCAGGAATTCATCTTGTTCTCTAATCATGAGGCTCTGAAATACTTAAGTTCTTAGAAGAAGCTTAACTCTAGGCATATCAAGTGGGTTAAGTTTCTTAAGGAGATACATACGAATCATGTCCAGATGCCTTAAGCAGAAAAATAGCCTTACAGCATTCCAAGAGAATTGAGGTGACTGGATTCGAAAGGTTGAAAGATGCATATGAATCATGTCCAGATTTTGGAGATACATATACTGCCTTAGTGAGTGACCTATCTACACCAGTCCATGATTGTATTTTGCAAGATGGTTATCTCTTTAAAGGTGTAAGATTATGCATACCCCGCACTTCAGTCTGTGACTTCCTTATTTGGGAGTTACATGTAGGAGGGTTGTCTAGCCACTTTGGCTGGGACAAGACCATTGCTCTTGTGGATGATCGATTTTATTGTCCAAGCCTCAAAAGGGATGTGGCCAAGATTATAAAGCAGTGTCGTACTTGTCAACGGGCAAAGTAGAAAAAGCAAAGTTCAAGACTATATACTCATTTGTCAGTTCCTCACACTCCATGAAGAGATGTGAGTATGAACTTCATGTTATGCCTACCTAGGACCCCTAGGTAGAACGATTCTATTTTAGTTGTTGTAGATCGTTTTTCTAAAATGGCTCACTTCATCCCATACTCTAAAACCTCAGATGCATCTAAAGTTGCAAAATTGGTTTTTGATAAGGTTGTTAGACTTCACGGGATACCTACTTCCATTGTGTCTAACAGGGATATCAAATTTGTTAGTTATTTTGGGAAGACACTTTGGAAAATGCTTAGCAAAAAACTTCAATTTTCCACTGCTTACCACCCATAGACGAATGGTCAAACTGAAGTGGTGAACAAGAGTTTAGGGAGCCTACTTAAGTGTTTGGTTGGTGAGCACCTTCAGACTTGGGATAATATTTAGTCATTGGTTGAGTTCGCATATAGCAGTTCAGTTAATAGGACCACAGGTTTGAGTCCCTTCGAGATTGTCACTGGTTATAAACCTAGGGCACCTATTAACCTTACACCCATGTCAACCACACTAGGCCTTCTGAGTCCGCATATGCATTTTCATCTCATATCCATTCATTGCATGAGGAGATTCATACGAAAATTATTTTGAACAATGAAAGCTATAAACGATCGGCTGATTTTCGTCGAGTGCATCGAGAGTGTCAAGAGGGTGACTATGTTATGGTGAGGTTGAGGCCTGAGTAATTCCAGCCTGGAGTTGCCAAGAAACTACATGCACGTAGTTCTGGACCATTTAAAATTTTGAAAGAATTGGTTCCAATGCATATGTTTTAGATTTACCTGTTGATTTTGGGATTAGTTCTACTTTTAATATTGAGGATCTAGTACCATACCATCCCATCACTACTCCTTTTGCAGATGTATATGATACTACACCTCAACACATCTAATCTATTCCTCCACCACCACCATTGTCACAACAGCATAAGCAAATTGAGGATATCCTTGATGTGCAATCAGTATCCACTAGACAGGGTAGTTTTCAGAGATACCTTGTCAAGTGGAAGGAACACCCAGATATTGTCAATACATGGTTAACCTATGATGAGCTGCAAAGTACTGACACAGATCTAGATACTTGAGAGATACAGGAGCTCTTTATCGCCAGAGGTGACACCTTCTCAGACATGGGAAGTTGATGAGGACATCAGTCTTATACAGCCTTATAGGCTTCACTATCGCAGGAGGAGGCGCATTGTGTTGCCCATTTGGTTCGAGTAGGTGTGTGGGCCCCACATGTTTTGGATGGACCCTTGGGGGATACTATGAGTCTTTGTTTATTAAGTTATTTTACATATTATTTGGGATTGGGTTTGTGTCCTTTGTTGGGCTCAATTTGGGTCCAGAATAGGTCTTATATGTTATTGGGCCTTTGGAACATGTTGGGTATTTTTATTTTGTTTCTGGACAAAAGGGGGAGTCACTTTTTAAAGGGTTTTTTAGGGTTTTAGTAGGCTGGATGACCTGCTAGTGTTTAGAGACCATTAGATCACTTTTATTTCAAAGGCTAGGATGTAATAAGGGTTTTAAACCTAGGGGTTTCTCTTATATAAGAACCCCTCATGTTTGGTTTTGTCTTTAATGAAGAAAATTTACAAATTTCTGCTCACTTTTCAGCCTTCACGTTTTGAGTGTTTGGTGTCTCTAAGATTCCTCTATCTTAGACCTAAGTGGGATTACATAAGAAGTTGGGACTTCTTCCATGAGGTAAGTTATGTCTTCTCTAAATCATAATACAAGCAAGCTCTTTCCATTGTCCTTGAGTCTTCTCACATGATCCTCTTCATCCCTCAACAGTCATAAAATTCTTTTCTTAGAGTTTTTCATTGGAAGCTTTATTTTTTTCATCGTATCATTCAGTCCTTTGCTTGAATAATTATTTAAAGGAGGCATTATATCCCTATTCTACACCAATGGGCCAAGATGAAGAAACATATAAAGAAGCACTTTTTTCCCTACAACTACACACAGATCATGTACCAGTCAGTGTCTTTACACCCTTCATCAAGGGAGAAGATCTGTAAATGACTACACTAAAGAATTTTTTACCAACCAGTTGCAAGAAACAATCTAGCAAAGTCTAAGTAACAACTTGTTGCACGATATATTGAAAGGACTACGCCAATCTATATAGGATAATTTGATCCTACACCCTCTATAGTCTGTATCGAAAGCTTACCAATGTGCCCAAACAGTGGAGAAGCAATAGGCCCATACCAAATCTATCTCAAGAAGAGATAGAACTATGGACCCTTTATATTTGCATAGCAGTAATTGTAAGGAAGTTGTCCCAACATCTAACAGTCTTCCTAACATTTCTGCACATAACCTTAGCTCTTAGAGGGGTCCAAGCAACAACCCAAACCTCTGTTTCTACAAGTGTAGAGAAATGGGTCACACTTCCATAGTCTGCCAAAGGCCGAAAAGCCATCCAAATAAGGGTAAACAATTGGTGAACGATGGAGAAGAACTATCTGATATTGATGAAGCAGATCCAAGCCCACAATATGATGATGATGGTGATGGTGATGGTGATGGTGATGGCTGGGTTAATGATGATGTTGAATATGGAAACGTGGGTGAGCTCTTGGTGAGCAGGAAGAACGTGTTAATTCCAAAGCACAAATCTGATGAAGATTAGTTGGGGACAAATATTTTTTGATCCCCTCGTACCTATAGAAGAACGGTATGCAAACTCATCCTTGATAATGAGCTATGAGAATGTGATATCTCAAGAAGCAGTCACCAAGCTTCAACTCGGCACAGAAAAGCACCCACAGCCATACAAATTATCTTGGTACAAGAAGGGACTGAGGTTATATATAGTTCGGTGTGAAATGGTTACCATGGATGATTATCTGCTTATCACCTATTGTTGGGGAGGCCATGCCAATGTAATAAAAGTGTCATTCATGATAGAAGGAAAAACACACACACACATTCCAAAAGGATAAGTGATTCTAGCCCCCATAAAAGAGGAAACTCTATCCATAACTAAACCAAGGAATGGTACTAGTTCACTCTACGGCTAAATATATGGAGGAGGCTCAAGAGATAGGGTGGTTATTGCTTTGGTCAGATGGAGTGACAAATGTTAATATCCCAACAAAAGTTAAGCCCTTAGTCGAGGAGTTCAGTGAATTACCCACAGGGTTGTCGCCCATGAGCGATATACAACAAACATTACATCAACTTCATCCCAAGTACTAGTACACAATAATAATGCATACAAAATGAGCCCAAAAGAGTATGAAGAATTAAAGACGCAAGTGTTGGAATCGCTTCAGTGGTTACATTAAAGTTGGTATGATTCCATGTGCAATGTCTACTTTATTAACACATAAGAATCCACATGCAATGTCTACTTTATTAACACATAAGAATGATGCATTGTGAAGAATTGTGCTTAGATAGTTGAGCGATCAAGATGACAGTTATATACCATCCATCCCAAGAAAGAATGGCATGTTGGATCAGTTATTGGAGCAAAGAGCTGTTCAAAAATCAGGAATAGCCTTAAACCTAAGGTGACAAAATATGTAGGACTCAATTAAGATGATTTCATCATCTACAACAGAGACCAATGATGGCACCTTAAGGAGTGATTAGGTGCAAGTTAAAAGCTCGAAAAAATAAAAAATAAAGGTGAAGTCGAAAAGGACATGAGTTGAGGTGGTGAGAAGACATTTGAATACCTATTTCAAATAATTGGGATAAAGCTAGGCTGATGATGGTTAAAATAATTATGATGGCAATAAGTATCTTATCCGCTGTATCATACATACCCCAATATAATAGTATACAAGAGCATACAAAAACCTAGTGTAACATTTGCACATAAGAACTTTAAACTGGGAAAGGCTGGGTTCATAGTGATGCAGCACCACCCAAGAACTCGATCAACTCTCTGAAGTAAAACCCAGGGTGAACACAAGAAGGGTCATTATGCTATGTTAGAGACTTACCACAGTGACAACAAAAGAGTAAACAGAGTCTATGCTGGGTTCAGAACCGTAGGGTATCTATAAAGTCGATGCAAGTTGAAGATGTACCAGAACACAGGTTAATAGTAGTCAATTTATGGGCTTTAGAGGGTTTGAACCACAGGCTGTTTGGTCAGATTAAGGTACTGGAACAGCAGAACATGTGGTACTCCTATCGAGGTAAATCACAGGCTAAAAGAACCACAGACTGTTGATTCCATTGTTTGGTTTCTTGAGGTACTTTCTTGGGATTGAAGTTGCCAAATCAAATAGAGGCATCTTTCTCTCTCAACGAAAGTACATGTTAAATCCCTTGAAAGAGTCTGGTATAGAAGGTTGTAAACCATGTGCTACTCCTATCGAGGTAAATCACAGGCTAAAAGAAAATGACAGCGACAAACTAATTGATGCAAGAAGGTTCCAAAGACTAGTGGGGCGTCTTATTTACTTGTCCCTAACCCGTCCTAACATCACATATGTCGTTGGTATCATAAGTCAATTCATGCATACACCTACCCAAGACCATATGGAGACAACATACAGGATTCTCAGATATTTGAAGGGTTGCCCAGGCAAAGGGATCCTATATTCGAAGAATGATGATCATCATATTGAAGTATATAATGATGCCGATTGGGTTGGCTCTTTCACAGACCGAAAATCCACCTCTGGTTACTGTTCATTTGTTGGAGAAAATTTAGTAACCTAGAGGAGTAAGAAACAATCTGTTGTAGTGCAATCTAGTGTAGAGGTTGAATTCAGATTTATGGCTCATGGTATTTGTGAATCACTATGGATGAAGATGTTACTGTCTGAAGTGGGTTTGCCCATCACAGGACCTGTGAGAATCTATTGTAATAATAAAGCTATAATTAGTATTACTAATGATCCTGTGCAACATGAATGTACCAAACATGTGGAAGTTGATAGACACATTAAAGACCATCTCAAGAAGGGACATATATGCACACCCTTTGTTCCAACTCACAATCAGCAGCTAGCTGATCTGTTTACCAAGGGACTTAGGCTCTCTTTGGCATGCAATCTTGATTCTTGTAATTGTGATCTAAATCTAAAATCAACAGATTGCAATCGGGATGATCTTAGATCAGATTGTGGCAGTCATTTGGCTACAATATTTTGAGAACGTGATCTATGAATTTTGTTAAAAATATTGCATTTGGCATGCAATCTAAAGATTGTAAAGATAACTAGTATATATTAACATAAATCTAATATGAAATACATGCAAAATAAAAACAAATAAGTTTGTGGACATAATCATGATCTTTTTATTAGACAAACAAATTGTCAAAATACAAAAAAGTCAATTAACATAAATTTTCAAGTTAATATATTCACATTCAGCATGGGTTCTTTGAAACTTCTATATGCTTTAAGGATGTATGTGTTTATATGGAAGCATAGTTGTTTGGTTTGTATCCATAAAGTGATGGTTCAAAATGATTATATGTATTAGGCACAGGCCTATGTAGCCGTGCCATTAAAAGAACCACAACCAATTTGGTTCATTCACACAAGGGCCAAAACTAGCTTCTCAGTCAAAATTGAGT